>APFE030008082.1:117331-138495 GCA_000404065.3 Pinus taeda | reverse complement strand
TAAAAATAAATAATATATTTTTATAAAACTAGGTTGGCTATTGATCAAGTATATATTATATTATATTATTGTAAGATAACAAAAAATATAAGAAATTCTCCCATATGCATTCCTACAAATTCAAAAAACCCTATCTTAAGGCACTGCAACTTATGAGATACAACTCTATAAGAGCAAGTGTCATAATCAAAATTACGTTTATTTTCTCCATTCCTCTTTTAGATTCTTGACAACAACAATTCTATCAATTCAAAATTGTAAATATTGGCAAATATTGTTAGCTTTTCTACATTTAGTTGATGGACAAAACCAAAAATGTAAGATTCTTGACAACAACAATTCTATCAATTCAAAATTGTAACTATTGGAAAATATTGTTAGATTTTCTACATTTCGTTGATGGAAAAAACCAAAAATGTAAAATGTTATCCATTCCTATTTTGACCCACACAGATTATATCTAGATATTCCACCACAATTCTCTATGCTGTCATATAGTTCTCTAAAATGTTGACCTTATTGAAACCCTATGAGATTTCCTCATGTTCCAAAGCATAAGGTTGAAGCTTTTTGTTGTTGCAAGCCTCACCACTAAAGCTCCCAAAGTTCCTAGACTACTTACATCTTCTCTCCTTCAAATATCAAAAACTTGAGCTTCATCATACAATTATCTCTATGCCAACCTCTCCCCTGACTTAGCTCGATTAGACCTACTTAATACAAATTATTTATATTACAATGTATAGCCTATAATGATTTATTAAGGATTGCAATGGCATATTTGAGTTTATAAATCTAGGCAATTTACATCACATTTGGATATGTTAGATCTACATATTAACAATTACTTATATTACACTCTATAACCTATCATGATTTATTTAGGATTGCACTGGCAAATTTGAGTTTATAAATCTAGGCAATTTACATCGCATTTCAACCTTCATCATATGGAGTATGTGGTTGGATAACAATTCCCATTCTTTCTTCCATGCTAATATTATTGGTATTGCTTGAAGGGGAATGATGTGCGGTGTAAAAAAAGTGTTTTCTTTGTGTGGTTGAATAAAAATTTCCATTCTTTCTTTGGTGTTAATACTATTGAACAATTCTTTCTTTGGAGTTCATATTATTGAATATTCCTTCTCTCGAGGAATGAAGGAAGAACCTTATTTGGGTTGATTTCTGAGCAAACAATGAAGGAAGAACCTTATCTAGGTTGATTTCTGAGCAAACAATAATGCCATCTCATTAGTGCAGTAACAAGTTTTCTAAATTGTAGATAGGGAAATCCCCATTCTCAAGTGTCTAGCAAGTATTTAAGTACTTTAGGTAATCACTTCATGATCTTTACCCTTTTGATCATGAGGCACATTCAAACTTGTTTTTTTACCTCTAACGTTCTAATAGGTTGAATATTTTTGCCATTGCAGGCCTCAACACCAAAACTCCCAAGGCTCCTAGTCTATTTGTATCCTCTCTCCTTCAAACATCAAATACTTGAGCTTCATGGTGATGGGTAAACTGAAAAACCAGTATGATAGTAAGCTGTCAAACCACTATGATTTACAAACATGAATATGACAGGGTAAATTGACAAACCCCTTTGATTTACAACCATGAATATGACATGCCTAATTCTTGAGTCCAAACATTTAGCCTTGAGTTTCACTCAAAGAGCTAACTTTAGAAGCAATTCTCCCATATGCATTCCTACAAATTCAAAAAACACTATCTTAAGGTACTGCAACCTATGAGATACAACCATATAAGAGAAAGTGTCATAATTAAAACTACTTTTACTTTCTCCATTCCTCTTTTAGATTCTTGACAACAACACTTCTATCAATTCAAAATTGTAAATCTTGGCAAATATTGTTAGATTTCCTACATTTAATTGATGGAAAAAGCTAAAAATGTAAAATGTTATCCATTCCTCTTTTAGATTCTTGACAAAAAAAATTACATCAACCCAAAAATGCAAATCTTGGCAAATATTGTTAGCTGGATTTCATTCATGGAAAAATAAAAAATGTAGAATTTTATAAATTCAAAATTGCAAATTCTCGCAAATATTGTTAGCTAGATTTCATTGATGGAGAAAACCAAAAATGTAGAATATTATCCAACATTTAAACATTTTTACTTGGTCAAATTGCATAAAAATAAAACAAATATTTATAAAAATTCAAAGTTAAAAATGGATCTAAAGTTAAGGTTGGTTATTCTCAAATTATATATTACATTATTTTATTATAATCTAATAAAAATATAATAAAAATGTTTATAAACAATTAGGAGACAAAATTAAACTAATAATGTAGAGACAAGTATGGAAACACACACCGCAATTAACGCAACATCCATGATGGACATTAATAATAACGAATTTAAGAGAATGAAAAGGGAATAATAATAATGATTAAGTTGTTATTATTTCCAACACACATTATTAATAATGGGTGGAACCCTATCGTGAGTGTAAAACAAAATGTTATTCTTAATGCAACTTCCATGTTAATAATGACCTACGTGTTTTTTGTTAGAATATTTTATAACTTTTTATAATATAATGATAATTTAGAATTTAAGTATAAATTTTAGATTTTTTTTTAATTAAAGAATGAATGAGATAAATAATGACAATCCTAATTAGTTGAGTCAAAACATTTGGCCTTGAGTTCCACTTAAGGAAGCATGCTCCCATATGCATTTCAAAAAATTAAAAAAAAATTATATCTTAAGGAACTACAAGCTATGACATACACTCATATAAGAGCCACAAGTGTTATAATTAAATATTTTCTCCATTCCTTTTTTAGATTCATGACAACAATAATTCTATCAATTCAAAGCTGCAAATATTCACAAACAAACTAGTTTGATTTACAACCAGGGTAAACTGACAAACCACTTTGATTTACAACCATGAATATGACAAGCCTAATTCTTGATTCCAAACATTTAGCCTTCAGTTCCACTCAAAGAAGCTAACTTTAGAAACAATTCTCTCATATGCATTCCTACAAATTCAAAAAACCCTGTCCTAAGGAACTGTAACCTATGAGATACAACCATATAAGAGCAAGTGTCATAATTAAAATTACTTTTATTTTCTCCAATCCTCTTTTAGATTCTTGAAAACAACAATTCCATCAATTCAAAATTGCAAATCTTGGAAAATATTGTTAGATTTTTTCTCCATTACTCTTTTAGATTCTTGACAGCGACAATTCTATCAATTCAAAATTGCAAATCTTGGAAAATATTGTTAGATTTTCTGCATTTTGTGATGGAAAGAACCAAAAATGTAAAATGTTATCCATTCCCCTTTTAGATTCTTGACAACAACAATTGATGGAAACAACCGAAAATATAAAATGTTATCCAATCCTCTTTTATATTCTTGACAACAACAATTCTATCAATTCAAAATTGCAAATCTTACCAAATATTGTTAGCTGGATTTCATTGATTGAAAAAATGAAAAACCTGGAATTTTATAAATTCACAATTGCAAATCTTCGCAAATATTGTTAGCTGGATTTCACTCATGGAGAAAACCAAAAATGTAGAATGTTATCCAGCATTTAAACATTTTCCTACAAATTAAAAAAAATCTATCTTAAAGCATTACAAGCTATGAGTTACACTCATATAAGAGCCAGAAGTGTCATAACTAAAGATTTTCTCCATTCCCTTTTTAGGTTCATGACAACAACAATTCTATCAATTCAAAATTGCAAATCTTAACAAATATTGTTAGTTGGACTCCATTGGAGGAAAAGACAAAAAATGTAGTATATATTATATTATATGTGTATTATTCAATAAAAAATGATAAGATATTTAACAAATAAATTCAGATACATAAATTAGTCCTTAATAAAATAGAGTTGGGTAATCGAACACTGATAATCTTTACGCTTAACACTTAAGAATATGTTAGGAGAATGCAAAGGGGATTAATAAATCACATCTTTATTTATAATGAATGCGCCTATCTTAATGCAAAACAAAATTTACTTCTTTAATGCAAGTTCTATATTAATAATGGACTTATATGTTTTTTTATTACAAATATTTTACAACTTTTTAATAGAATAATAAATTTTAGAATTAAAAGTTAGATAGACACTTTTTATCAAATATTTGAAGGAAAAAAAGTATAAATATAATTTAAAATAACAAAATTTAATCAATAAAACCAGTCTTTACTTAAACTTATATGAAGTAGCATATCTTTATCAAACATTTGAAGGAAAAGAACTTATAAATATAATTCAAAAGAGCAAAATTTAAACAATAAAACCACACTGTAAAGAGTAAATACTTTTAGAATTACAAACATCCCAGTACTTTTTTTTCTATAACTTTTTAACTTATGTTCATTAATCACTCATTAACATGTTAATGTAACCTCCTAGTGGGGCCATACTTTAACACCCAGCTAGCCACTTATTCATATAACCCATACTAGATCTTCCTGAAAGGGACGTACTTCAAATAGATCATGGTTATGGATATTAATGGCTGGTAGAGTAATCTCACATGACTGTAACAACCACAATATAGCCTGCTGTTGGAAATTGGCAACTAATTAATGTGAATTTGGGTAAACTTGTATTCGTTATTGACAAGTTAGTTTTATACCAAAACAACAATTATGTAACTGAGGAGGCTCATATAAAATTGATGAATTTTCGAACTATTGTAATGGAGAATCATTTACTGATTGAATAGAAATTCCAATTGCTTGCCTCGTGGATGTTTCCTTGACACCCTGTCAGGGTTTTACCACGTAAATCTTGAGTTTTTACTTGTGTGGTTGTATTTAGTTTCATTTTCTTTCTTGTTTAGTAACCTGTTGTAACTACAATTGGTATCAGAGCAATTGAGTTGATTTGGAGGCCTTGGAGAAGTTGGAGCAGCTGAGTCAAACCATTACTCTATGATCTCCACATGTGTGTGGTCTTATCATTGCGTGGACTGGCGAGGAGGCCCATTCTCTATGTGGATTGGTGAGTAGGCCATTACATGCCAGCCTGCATGAAGCCAGAGTGTCGTATGTGTGTGAACCTAGGTTGACCATCATTGCTGCCCATTCAAAGTTGTGGCCCTCTTCGTGTTGGTCAAGGAAGAGAGCCCATGTACCTCAGCGCCTCTACATAGCAAAATCATGGAGGCTCGTTTCTTGTCCACAACTAGAGCAAGGTGGCCCATTCGTGCCTTTCCGTGCTAGCCCTCTACATGTTGGTCGAGGCTCGTTCTAGAACCTGTCCAGTTTCTGCATGCATCGAGGTGACCCAAGAGAACCATTGTCCAAAATCTGCGTGCTGACGAGGAGAAGTGTGGACCAGCCTACGTGGTTTTTTCGTACTTGCATGTTATCATTGCTAGGCTGCATAAGGGTTATACCTATGTTTGGTCACCTGCATGTTACCATTGCTGGGATCAGATATTGCGCAACACGAAAATTTGTGAATAAATTCAGGGTTTGTTAAAAGGTTTCTTTGAATTAAAGAACAAAGATTTTTTTTCACAGGAAACTGAAATTAAAGAAAAGGGAATTTTTAGGTTTTCTAAGTCAATTTAAAAAAATTGGGAAAGTAAAAATCTGATTTTTTTTTTTTGTAGGGGAATTTGTGAACTTTTTTCGAGAAAATTGATGTAGGAAAAATTAAAAACTTGGAAAATCCTTTGTTGCAAGAAGACAATCAAAACATTTTTTTTTAAAGAAACCCTAGTTGAAAGACCGAAACCCTAGGAGGAAAGAAATGGCTAAGATGACGAATGCAAAGTTTGAGGTGGATAAATTCACCGGCAAGAACAAATTTCCTCTTTGGAAACTAAAAGTTATGGATTTGTTGGTGTAGCAAGGGTTACACAAAGCTCTGGATGGGGCAAATAAGAAACCTGCTAGCATGAAAGATTCAAACTAGGAGGACTTGGATGCTCGAGCTCTCAGAACCATCAGGTTATGCCTGGCGAATGAAGTTCTCTTCAACATTGTTGAAGAGATTACAACTTTAAGTTTATGGGAAAAACTGGAAAAACTATATATTTCAAAGTCATTAACCAATGGAATTTATTTGAAATACAATTGTACAGTCTTCGAATGAAGGAGGGTTCAAAAGTTGCAGAGAATTAAATGTTTTTAATACACTTATATGCCAATTATCAGATATGGAAGTTAAAATTCAAGAAGAAGAAAAAGTTATAACCTTGTTGTGTTCTCTGCTCGAGTCATGGGACCACTTCATAACTTCAATCAGTTTGACCGCCGCTGATACTTTGAAATTTGAATCAGTTGTAGGAGCTCCCTTATCTTAAGAAGTACGAAGGAAATCCAGTACTAAAACAACTGCACCAGAAGCCATGATAGCTATAGGAACGTCAAAGGAAAGAGGAGAAAGAACAAGGGGTTATTCCAGATCTAAATCAAAGGGAAGGAACTATAAGGAAAAATGTTGGCACTACAACAAAATTGGACACCTTAAGAAAGACTGTTGGAAATGAAAAGAGTCTGATAACCTGAAGAAGGAAGAAAATTAGGTTGATTCAGGTATGACAAACGAAGTTTCATCTAGAGATGAATTATGTATGATAGATGAAACTTTACATGTATGTAATGTCTATCAGGGTTTTGAAAGTTGGTTGTTAGACTCTAGTGCGTCTCATCAGATGTGTCCACACAAAATTGGTTAACTTCATATGAAGATGTAAATGGCAGTTCTATGTTTATGGGTAATAATGTATCATGTTAGACTGTTGGGTTGGGAAATATCAGGATTAAAATGTATGATAACACAGTTATAACATTAACTAATGTTAGACATGTACCTGAATTGAAGAAAAAAAAAAATCTTTTGGAGTGTTCGATTCAGATGGTTATAAATTTACAGGCCAGAATGGAGCATTGAAAGCCTCTAAAGGTGCCATAGTTGTTAGGAAAGAAGAAAAGGTCAAAAATATTTACAGACTCAAAGGGAGTACTCAGGTCAGTGAAGCAGTGTTTGTGTCAGAAAAAGATCAAGAAGGTACTCGCCTATGGCATCAACGATTGGGTCACATGAGCGAGAAAGGTCATTAGGCATTGATGAAATATAAATCACTTCTTGATATGAAATATTTGAAGTTGGATTTCTGTAAACATTATGTTTATGGAAAATAGTGTAAACAAAGATTTAAAAGTGGAAATCATAATAGTAAAGATATTTTAGACTATATTCATTCTGATCTGTAGGGATTATCTCTCGTTGTATCATATGGAGGTGCTCTATATTTTTTAACGTTTATTGATGATTTCTCCCGTAAAGTTTGGGTCTTTATGCTAAAAAATAAATTTGATGTATTTAATATCTTTAAACAATTTAAAGCAATGATAGATAAAAGAACAGGAAAATCAATTAAAAAGAACAAACAATGGTGGTGAATTTACTTCAATAGAATTTGAACAATACTGTAAGGATGAAGTAATTGTTAGACACAAAACTTTTGTTTATCTCCTCAACAAAATGGTGTTGTTGAACGTAAGAATCAGACTCTTATCGAAAGAGCCAGAAGCATGATCAACAATGCTAACCCACGAAAGGAGTTGTGGGTAGAATCAGTATCCACTACTTGTTATTTAGTTAACAAATCACCGTCAGTAGCAATTAAATGTAAAATTCCTAAAGAAGTTTGGTCAGGCCAGTCTTGTGATTATTCACATTTAAGGATATTTTTTTGTGATGCTTATGCTCTTGTTCCTAAAAATCAAAGTTCAAAATTAGATCCAAAATCGAAATGTTATGTCTTTGTTGGATATGATTATGAGGTGAAAGGGTACAGGTCGTGGGATCCTACGTCACAAAAGATAGTCATTAGCAGAGATGTAACATTTGATGAATCTTCTCTGTTAGAATCAAATGTTGAAAGAATTGAACATGAACAGTTATCGCCAAATCAACAAATTTAGTTGGAGGCTAGACCTTCCTGTGAAGTCGAAAGGAAGATGAGACTTCTGGAGAAAAATTTGTTGAAGGTATTGTTGAATTTTTTGAACTAGTTCAGCAACCAATCACTCTAAGAAGGTCTACAATGGAAAGAAAAACTCCCAAAAGGTATAAAAATTATGCTTCACCTTTTGCTTTGATTACTGAAGATGGGGAACCTTCTTTTTATCAAGAAGCATTACATGATACAGAAAGAGAAAAATGGAAAATAGCTATGCAAGAAGAAATGGATTCCTTAACCAAGAACAATACCTAGGATATTGTAGAACTTCCTAAAGAGAGAGGTGGTGTTGGATGCAAATGGGTCTTCAAACTAAAACGGAATGTTGATGGAAGTTTCGAAAGTTATAAGGTGAGACTGGTAGCAAAAGGGTATTCTAAGGTTGAAGGTATCGACTTTCGTGAGATTTCTTCACTAGTTGTAAAACTTGTTTCTATTCGAACTATTTTAGCACTAATTGCATTACTTAAAATAGCTTTTCTACATGGTGATTTGAATGAAGAGTTATATATGGAACAACTAGAAGGTTCTGTACATGGTCAAAGCAGAAGATTAGTTTGCAAGCTTAGGAAATCATTGTATGGTCTGAGCCAGTCTCCGAGACAATGGTACAAGAATTTTGACTCCTTCATGGTGAGCCAAAACTTTATTAGAAGTGAGTATGATCATTGTGTATACTTCAAGAGTTTCAATAGCATATTAATTATGTTAGCTTTGTATGTTGATGATATGCTTATTGCAAGCAAAAGCATGGAAGAGATCAACAGGTTAAAGGCTCAGCTCTTTAAGACGTTTGATATGAAGGATCTTGGAGCACCAAAACATATCTTGGGAATGGAGATACATAGAGATAGGAAAATGGAAGGCTTTGGTTATCACAGTAGAATTATGTGGAGAAAGTACTTGAAAAGTTCTATATGAACAATGTGAAACCTATTAATGTTCCATTAGCTTACCATTTTAAGCTTTCTTTGGTTTTGAGTCCTAGAACTAATGAAGAAAGGCAATATATGTCTCATGTACCATAAGCAAATGTTGTAGGCAACTTAATGTATGTGATGGTATCTACAAGACTTGACATTTCACATGCAGTTGGAGTTGTCAGTAGGTTCATGGAAAATCCAATTCAAGAACATTAGCGATCAGTGAAATGGGTGCTTCAATATCTAAGAGGCACAAGTGACTATTGCATCATCTTTAATGGTAGTGAAGGATCAATCTACAAATATATATATGTTGATTATGCAGGGGATTTGGACAAAAGAAGATCTACTACAAGTTATGTATTTACTCTTGTAGGTGGAGCAAGTTATGTATCTACTACAATAAATAGTTGTGTTATCCACTACCGAAGCAGAATATATAGCTTCTTTAGATGGTAGTAAAGAAGTAATCTGGTTAAAGGGTATACTCAATGAGATTGGAAGGATGCAGGAGAAAGTGAATGTACTTTGTGACAGTCAAAGTGCTATTCACTTGGCTACAAATCGTGCTTATCATAGTAGAACCAAGCACATTGATATAAGGTATCATTTTCTGAGACATGTGATCGATGGCAAAAAAGTAGCTCTTCAAAAGGTCCATATACGAGAGAATTGTGCAGACATATTCACAAAGCCAGTTACTGTGGAGAAGCTTTGATGATGTTTAGCTTCTCTTGGCTTGCAGAAGAGATGATGAATGGGCATGGGCAAGGGATTAGGCAAATTGTTGTCAAGGTGGAGTTTGTTGGAAATTGACAACTAATTAATGTAAGTTTGGGTAAAATTGTATTAGTTATTGACAAGTTAATTTTATACCGAAACAATAGTTATGTAACTGAGTAGGCACATATAAAATGGATGAATGCTCGAACTATTGTAATGGAGGATTATTGATTGAATATAAATTCCAATCCCTTGCCGTGTGCATGTTTACTTGACACCCTATCAGGGTTTTACCATGTAAATCTTAAGTTTTTACTTGTGTGGTTGTATTCAATTTCATTTTCTTTCTCGTTTAGTAACCCCTTGTAACTACACTTACAATTTCTATTTTGTTGGAAAAACATTTGAGTGAATTATAACGGAAACCATCATAATTTGTATTAATACAACTGTTACATCAGACTGTATGAAACAAACATATTAGAGCAAGAAGACTTCGTATTTCATACTTGGTACCTTCACAGTCAATACGAAACCCACCACCAATGCCAATGATCTCCATATTGGCACCCAACTTAACCAACTCATAATATATATAGGCGGCATTTCTCACACCATCAATAAGAACTTCAGCACATGGGATCTGAGATCCAACATGGAAATAAAAAGTTTGAGACATTCCAGCATCCACAATTTCTTGAATTTCCAAATGATGCCCTCCATTTCCAAACTCCTTAGCACACATTTTCACTTATGAAATGGCTGCCATGTTTGGTACTCAACATAGTCTCCTTCAAATATCAAAAACTTGAGCTTCATGGTGATGGTTGAACTTCATATACAAGTTTCTCTACTCCAACCTCTCCCCTCACCCAATCTTATTGGACACAAAGAATGGAACTTTGGGTCTATTAGACCTACTTGTTAACAATTATTTATATTACACTCTATAACCTATCATGATTTATTTAGGATTGTAATGGAGCATTTGAGTTTATAAATGTAAGCAATTTACATCACATTTGAACCTTCATCATCTGGAGTATGTGGTTCGATAACAATTCCCATTCTTTCTTCGTTGTTAATATTATTGAATATTCATTTTCTAGAGGAATGAAGGAAGAACCTTATTTGGGTTGATTTCTAAGCAAACAATGAAGGAAGAACCTTATTTGGGTTGATTTCTTAGAAAACAATGAAGGAAGACCCTTATTTGGGTTGATTTGTGAGCGACCAACAATGGCATGTTATTAGTGCAGTAACAAGTTTTCTAAATTGTATATAGGGAAATCCCCATTCTCAAGTGGCAAGCAAGTATTTAAGTACTTGAAGTAGTCACTTCACGATCCTTGCCCTTTTGATCATAAGCCACATTGGAACTTGCTTTTTTACCTCTAGCATTCTAATAGGCTGAAGATTTTTGTTATTGCATGCCTCAACACCAAAACTGCCAAGGCTCCTAGTCTATTTGTATCCTCTCTCCTTCAAATATCAAATACTTGAGCTTCATGGTGATGGGAAAACTGAAAAACCACTTTGATTTACAACTGGTAAACTAACAAACCACTTTGATTTACAACCATGAATCTAACAAGGTAAATTGACAAACCAGTTTGATTTATAACCATGAATATGACATGCCTAATTCTTGAGTCCAAATATTTGGCCTTAAGTTGCACACAAAGAGGCTAACCTTAGAAGCAATTCTCGCATATACATTCCTACAAATTCAAAAAACCCTATCTTAAGGCACTGCAACCTATGAGATACACCCATATAAGAGCAAGTGTCATAATTAAAATTACATTTAATTTATCCATTCCTCTTTTAGATTCTTGACAATAGTAATTCTATCAATTCAAAAATTGCAAATCTTGGCAAATATTGTTAGTTGCATTTTTCTCATGGAAAAAACCAAAAATGTAAAATGTTATCCATTCCTCTTTTAGATTCTCGACAACAACAATTCTATCAATTCAAAATTGGAAATCTTGTTAGCTGGATTTCATTGATGGAAAACACAAAAAACCTAGAATGTTATAAATTCAAACTTGCAAATCTTGGCAAATATTGTTAGTACGATATCATTGATGGAAAAAACCAAAAATGTAGAATGTTATCCAACATTTAAACATTTTGACTGCTTCAAATTGCATAAAAATAAAACAAATAATCATAAAAATCCAAAGTTAAAGATGGATCTAAGGTTGGTTATTCTCAAATTATATATTATATTATTTTATTATAATATAATAAAATATAAGAAAGATGTTTTATAAAAAATTAAGAGACAAAATTAAATTAATAATGTAGAGACACGTATGGAAACACACACCATAATTAACACCACATCCATGGTGGACATTAATAATAATGAATCTAAGAGAATGCAAACAAACTAATAATAATGATTAAGTTCTTATTATTTCTAATACATTTTATTAATAAAGGGTGGAACCGTATATTGAATGTAAAACAAAATTTTATTCTTAATGCAAGTTGCATATTAATAATGACCTATGTGTTTTTTTATTAAAATATTTCATAACTTTTTATAATATAATGATCAGTGTAGAATTAAAGTATAAATTTTAGATTTATTATTTTTTAATTAGAAATGAATAATATAATATGATAAGCCTAATTAGTTGAGTCCAAACATTTGGCCTTGAGTTCCACTTAAAGAAGCATTCTCCCATATGCATTCCTACAAATTAAAAAAAATTGTCTTAAAGCACTACAAGCTATGAGATATACTCATATAAGAGGCACAAGTGTCATAATTAAAGATTTTCTCCATTCCTTTTTTAGATTCATGACAACAACAATTCTATCAATTCAAAATTGCAAATCTTGGAAAATATTGTTAGTTGGATTCCATTGATGGAAAAGACAAAAAATGTAGAAAGTTATCCAACATTTAAAATTTTTGACTCATCCATATGACATAAAAATAAAACAAAACAAAATAAATAGTTACAAAAATCCAAAGTTAAAAATATATCTAGACAAAAAATGTAGAATGTTATCCAATATTTGAACATTTTGACTCCATATTACATAAAAATAAAACAAAATAAAATAAATAATTATAAAAATGCGAAGTTATAGTTAAGGATTAGATCTTAGTTGGTTATTCGCCAAGTATTATATTACATTTTATTTTGTAATTATAATAAAAAATATAGAATATTCCATTATGGATTCTAAGAATTTCAAAAACTCCTATCTTAGTCACTGCAACCAATGAGATAAGGCATAAAGAGCAAGCGTCATGATTTAAAAATTACATTTATGTCTCCATTCCCCTTTTAGATTTTGACAACAACAATTCTATCAATTCAAAATTGTGAATCTTGGCAAATATTGTTAGATTTTCTACATTTCGTTCATGGAAAAAACAAAAAATTTAAAATGTTATCTACTCCTCTTTTAGATTCTTGTCAACAACAATTCTATCAGTTCAAAATTGAAAATCCTTGCAAATATTGTTCCCTGGATTTCGTTGAGGGAAAAAATAAAAAACCTAGAATTTTATAAAATCAAAATTGCAAATCTTGGCAAATATTGTTAGTTGGATTTCAGTGATGGAGAAAATAAAAAATGTAGAATGCTATCCAAATTCAAACATGATCAAAAATATAAGAAAGGTATTTACAAAATTTTTTGATACAAAATTAATTTAATAATATAAAGATGGGTATGGAAACACTAGTAATCTTTACCCTAACACTATAAGAGAATTTAGGAGAATGCAAGGGGATTAATAATACACTTTATTTATAATGAATGGAATCCTATCTTGAATGTAAAAACACATTTTTATTCTTAATGCAAACTTCTATATAATTAATGACCTATATGTTTTTATTAATAATTAACAACATTTTATAAATAATAAATATTTTAGAATTAAGTTTAAATTTTAGATTTTCATATTTTATAATTAAAAATGAATAATATAATATTACAGACCTAATCCCTTGAGTCCAAATATTCGGCCTTGAGTTCTACTCAAGGAAGCCAACCTCAGAAGCAATTCTTCCATATGCACTCCTACAAATTAAATTCTCCCATATACTCTCCTACAAATTTAAAAACACCTATCTTAAGGCACTGCAACCTATAAGATACATGCGTATAAAAACAAAAAATTGTGATAATTAAATGTAAAATACAACTTTATTTTTAATGCAAGTTACATATTAATAATGACCTAGTATTTTTTATTTGAATAGTTATAATGTTTTCGTATAATATTCATGGATTATTTTCGAAAACTACAGTTTCAAACATAAAAATCTATAAAAATATAAATAAAGATTAACATTATTTACATAAATTTAATATTTTTAAGGTCCCTTAATTGATTGAACAATGTTTCAGTAGAGAAAATGATCACCCATCACTCATGAAGCACATAAAAAACAATTAACATTTTTAATATATATAAATTTAACATTCTTAAAAGTAACAAAATTATATAAACCACTCAAATTAAATTTATATTTCCTAATGTATCTTGATTCAACTTAAATTTATATTTAATAACATATCTTTATCGAACATTTGAACGAAAAAAACTTATAAATATAATTAAATGACAGGAAATATTAATAATCTTTCCCCAGGCATTTTAAAAGCCATTTAGGATAATGCAAGGGGATTAATAATACACTTTATTATATAATGGAATGGATCTTTATGTTCAATGTTAGAACACAATTTTATCTTAGTGCAAAGTTCTATATTAATAATGGCCTATTATGTTTTTTATTAAATATTTTACAACTTTTTTAATAAATAATTTAGAATTAAAGTTTAAATTTTAGATTTGAATTTTTAAAATTAGAAATGAATAATATAATATTAGAGGCCTAATTCCTTGAGTCCAAATATTTGGCCTTGAGTTCTACTAAAAAAAATCTAAGTTTAGAAGCAATTATTCCATGTGCACTCCTACAAATTCAATTCTCTCATATGCACTTCTACAGATTAAAAAAACCTACCTTAAAGCACTGCAACCTATAAGATACACCCATATAAAAACCACAAATGTCATAAGTAAATGTAAAATATAATTTTATTTTTAATGCAAGTTACATATTAATAATGAACTATGTATTTTTTATTAGAATATTTTAGAATTTTTTATAATATTGTGATAATTTTGAAATTTAAGTTTAATTAATTTTTTTATTAAAATGAATATATATCTTTAAAATCTAGGTGGTTATTGGTTAGTATATTTTATATATTATTGTATATAATAAAAAATATATTTAAATTCTCCCATATGGATTCCTACAAATTCAAAAAACCCTATGTTAAGGCACTGCAGCCTATGAGATACAACCCTATAAGAGCAAGTGTCATAATTAAAATTATGTTTATTTTCTCCATTCTTCTTTTAGATTCTTGACAACAAAAATTCTATGAATTCAAAATTGCAAATCCTAGCAAATATTGTTATATTTTCTACATTTCGTTGATGGAAAAAACCAAAAATGTTAAATGTTATCCACTCCTATTTTGTTTTACACTCAAGATAGGGTTCCACTCATTATTAATAAAGTGTGTTGGAAAAAATATCAACTTAATCATTATTTTTAATCCCTTTACATTATCTTAAATTTGTTGTTATTAATGTCCACCATAGATGTCATTAATTATGGTGTGTGTTTCCATATGTGTCTCTACATTTTTAGTTTAATTTTGTCTCTTAATTTTTTATAAACATCTTTCTTATATTTTTATTAGATTATAATAAAATAATGTAATATATAATTTGAGAATAACCATCCTTATATCCATCTTTAACTTTGGATTTTTATAATTATTTGTTTTATTTTGTTTTTATTTATTTATTTTAATGCAATTTGACCTTGAATGCTGGATAACATTCTACATTTTTGGTTATTTGCCTAGATTTTCAATTTTGAATTTATTCTTAATGAAAGTTGCATATTAATACTGACCTATGTTTTTAATTAGAATATTTTATCTTTTTATAATATAATGACAAATTAGAATTAAAGTTTAAATTTAGATTTAGATTTTCTTAAATTAAAAATGAATAATATAATATGATATGCCCCACACATATTATATGTAGATATTCAATCACAATTCTCTATGTTGTCATATAGTTCTCCAAAATGTTGAGCTTATTGAAACCCTACGAGCTTTCCTCATGTTTCAAAGAAAAAGGTTGAATATTTTTGTTGTTGCAGGCCTCACCACTAAACCTCCCGAGGTTCCTAGGCTCCTTGCATCCTCTCTCCTTCAAACATAAAAAACTTGAGCTTCATGGTGATCTGTGAACTTCATCATACAATTTTCTCTACTCCAACCTCTCCCTCATCCAATCTTAGTGGACACAAAGAATTGAACTTGGCTCTATTAGACCTACTTAATAAAATTATTTATATTACACTGTATAACCTATCATGATTTATTTAGGATTGCAATGGAAAATTTGAGTTTATAGATCTAGGCAATTTACATCACATTTGGCTCTGTTAGACCTACTTATTAACAATTATTTATATTACATTGTATAACCTATCATGATTTATTTAGGATTGCACTGGCACATTTTAATTTATAAATCTAGGCAATTCATATCGCATTTGAACATTCATTATATGGATTATGTGGTTGGATAAATATTCCCATTCTTTCTTTGGTGCTAATATTATTGATATTGGTTGAAGGGGAATCATGTGCGGTGTAAGAAAAGTGTTTTCTTGATGTGGTTGGATAACAATTCCCATTCTTTCGTTCGTATTAATATCATTGAACCATTCTTTCTTTGGTGTTCATACTATTGAATATTCCTTCTCTCGAGGAATGAAGGAAGAACCTTATTTGGGTTGATTTCTTAGAAAAGAATAATGGCATCTCATTAGTGCAGTAACAATTTTTCTAGCTTGTAGATAGGGAAATCCCCATTATAAAGTGTCTAGCAAGTATTTAAGTACTTTATGTAGTCATTTCATGATCTTTTCCCTCTTGATCATGAGCCACATTGGAACTTGTTTTTTTACCTCTACCATTCTAAAGGTTGAATGTTTTTGTCATTGCAGGCCTCAAGACCAAAACTCCCAAGGCTCCTAGTCTATTTGTATCCTCTCTCCTTCAAACATCGAATACTTGAGCTTCATGGTAGTGGGTAAACTAACAACCCACTATGATTTACAACCATGAATATGACATGGTAAACTAACAAACCACTTGATTTACAACCATGAATATGACAGGCCTAATTCTTGAGTCCAAAAATTTAGCCTTGGTTTCACTCAAAGAAGCTTACTTTAGAAGGAATTCTCCCATATGCATTCCTACAAACTCAAAAAACCCTATCTTAAGGCACTACAACCTATGAGATACAACCATATAAGAGCAAGTGGCATAATTAAAACTATGCTTACTTTCTCCATTCCTCTTTTAGATTCTTGACAACAACACTTCTATTAATTCTTTTTTTTTGTAAGCTAGGGAGATACCTTTTTTTTCCTATTACCAAAATTTGAAACCATTACAATCTTTTGGCGGTCTCAACCAGCCCCGAGGGGAAACCGGGTATCTTGACCACCTGTAATTTTTGATAGCTAGCCAAAAAAAGAAAGTTTCCAGTCTATCTTTCCAGGCTTTATGTACATCAGCCTTATATCTATTACTACTGTCCTCTGACTGCATATAAAAATGAACAAAGATCCTACTCATAGCTGATATAAACTAAAACTCGACTTTTTTAAAAACTCAAAAAAACATGCCTCTTCTTTACTGGTCCCCTGGATCTTCCTGCTGCTCCTGCTCCTTCTTTATTCCCAAGCCACTCGCCTGTATCTGTTGCTGAATTTCTTCCAACCTCTTATCCTGCATGAGCAAGGTGATTTGAATGTTCCTCAGCTCCTTTTTCAGATTTGAGATCCCCTGGGATAATTCTGCCATTTCCAAGGCTACTTGTTCCATAGCCTTAGCCATAAGCCTCTTCATTACCCAATATATGTGCAGAGACTGTTTATATAAAGTCATTCGGCCACGGGTGTGACCTGGATCCGGCAGAAGATACACCCAATCCTCCATTTCCTCCTCAAATTGAGCCTGAATAGCCTCCTCTTCCCAATGCTCAATTATTCTTCTGATTTTCGGATTGGTCTTCTCACAGTAAGCTCTCTCAGCTACCTGCACTCTCCTACCTATCGTTTTCCATCCCTTCCTTCATGTTCCTGCTACGCTGGTCTCCCCATCTTCCACCATTCCTTCTCTGCAGCTTCGACCTCGCCTGCTTCTTCCTTCTGCTCCTCCCCGGCTCCTCTGGCAGCCCCTACCTCATTGTCCTCGTCCTCAAACCCATCTCCCACTCTCCTCTCCGACTTCTCGTTCCTGAGCACCTCCGCCATCCTCTCTTCCTCTTTACATGGTCCTGCTCCCCACTGTTCTCCTGTTTCTACCGTGATTTCCATGCCCTAGCTCGTCTTTCTCCTTTTCCGCGCCGAATTCTTCGCTCTCACTCTCTAAGTCATCATACACTGGGATAAAAAACTGCTCTGTATCCCCCTCCATTACTCCTTTACCCTTGACGTCTATGTCTCCTCGTCCCTAATTCCCTTCCTCTGCCCTACTCCTCATCCATCTGCCGGCATTCATGCTGCCTCCCTAAGCCATTATTTCCTTGCACCTTAGTTTCCTGCCCTGCGTCCCTGTTCTCTTATATCGGCTCCTAAAGTCTCCCTTTCTCTAGGCTATAATCACTAGTTTGTCGCCACCCTCTCCCGTTCTTCTGCATGCACTCCTCTTCGTTCTTTTTCGCCAGCCCTTCTCCCTTATACCTCCCTTCCTTCTGCTCTTATGTCTCGTCCCCCTTTCCGCTGCGCTATCCCATTCTCCCATACCATCATTCCCCTGTCGCTTCTCTGACATCCTGACAGATCTACCCGCCTCCGTCAGTACCCTGCCGTCTCCTCGCCTTGAGATAATATCCCTCTCCCCGATCCTCTTACCCGCGCTCATCATTTCCTGATCCCCGCTTGCTCTTTCCTGCATGCCACACCGTCGGGCATTTATTACCCAAATTGCCACCTTGCTCATCCCGATCGAGAGTCTTGTCCTCATTCTTTCACTCTGTGATTGATTCATTATGATCCTGGGTAATTATGTTTTTTAGTTCTCCCCAGCTCTGATCCTCTTCCAATGAAGACCAACTACTGTCCAATCTTCTGGCCGGCTCTTTACTCCCCCAATTTGCCAATAGGTTTGCAACCCTATTCCCTTTACGTCTCACATGGTTTATTATTTTATACTCAATTCGATTTAACAGGTCCGCTATGTCTTGGATGATCCCCGCTGTCCTCCAACTTTTTGCAACTTGCTCCCAGCTCTTTCCATCCTTTAGTTTGGGTAGCATCCCTATTGTTACTTACGAATCTCCTTCTATCTCCAGATTCATGTATCTGTTTCTCACTGCTATTCTTAATCCCTGATGGACTGCCCACAGCTCCGCTTCGTTGTTCGTCATTCCCCTCGCCATTCCGTGAAAACCCACCTTGTTTTTTCCCTGCTATCCCTGAAGATACCCCCTAGGCCTGCTGGTCCAGGGTTACCTTTCGACGCCCCATCAAACTTCAGTTTTATGAAATGCGCTCCTGGATATCTGAATTTGTTGGGGCTTTGTATTTGAGGGCCGCTCCTGTTCTCTTGTCTGGGATAAATCATACTAAATTCCATATTTAGCTTGGATACTATTCCTCCTTCCTCTTAGTTCATTCGCCAATCCTCCTCATCCCAAGCCTCGGATAAAACTGTTTCCTTGATCGATTTGCATACCTCCTCCCAAATTCTTTCAGGTTGACAGCTTTGTCCCCAGAAGATTCTCCTTTTGCGTTCTTTCCAAAGGAACCATATTACGAATCCTACTGATAAGTTCCATATTCTTCTTACTACTCTGCTATGAAATTGTCCTTTATCCCATTGCATTATGGTGTTCTGTATGTTGTTTGGATCTCTCATTGTCTTCCCGAAAAGTGATATGATCCTCTCCCATAAGTTTTTTTCATAAAGGCATTTGTTTAGTATATGATCTTGGTTTTCCTCTTCTCTGTTGCATAGGCTGCATCTCGAGGGTCCATAAAAACCTCTCTTCTGGATTTTGTCCCAAGTTAGAATCCGTCCCTTACTTACCAGCCATGCGAATATTGTGATTTTCGGCCACGACTTTGCTTCCCATATTATTCTCCAATCCAATGTTCCATCCTCCCTTTCTTGTTTTGTTGTTAAGTACTAGGCTTCTTTTACTGTAAATGTTCCTTTCATTGATCTTCCCCACCTGAGAATGTCCATTCCTAGTCTAATTTTGATTTTCCTCAAGTCTACTTCTTTAGTATAAATTTTCTCTAAGTCTTGGTTTATATTTTCAAACCATTCCTCTGGTTTCCTCCATGTCCTCCATATTCCATTGTTCTCTCCATTCTGCCAGTAATCCCTCACATACTTCAGTCCTGCCCTCGTCGCTTTCTGTTTTATTTCTTGTAAGGTTTGTATCTCTGCGAGTTTACCTCGCTGCTGCCATCCATCCTCCCAGAAATTGGCGCTGCTTCCTTCACGAATTTCCCAGAAAGCATGTTTTTTGACCACATCCCTGTTCAGGCTTGCTAATTCCCATACTGAGGATCCTTTTGGGACTTCTCCAATTCTTAGTCTGCTCTCTACTGAATCAGGCATATTATATGTTTTTTGCCCAGATTTTTTTCCATACATCATTTCCTCCTTGTACCCACCTCCACCATAATTTGGCTCCTAATATCTTATTCAGCATTTCCGGATCCCTTATGCCCAGTCCCCCTTCCTCTTTTCTTCTTACTAGGTTTTTCCAAGAAACTAAGGCCCATTTCCTATGTTGCTTAGGACCACCCCATAAAAACTTCCCAAATATTTCTTTCAATTTTGTGCACACTCCTTTGGGCGTTGCCCTAATGGCCAGGGGGTAGATAGGTATCGATTGCAGTACCGATTGTAATAGAACAATTTTGCTAGCTATGTTCAAAGATCTAAATGACCAACTTGCCAATCTGGTATCTATTTTATCTATTACACTCTGCCAGTTTTTCATTCGGGTAGGATATATGTCCAGCTAATTCCCTAGATATTTAGTAGGGAGATCCCCCTGGCTGAAGCCTAAAGTTCTAGTAAGATGAGCCTTGATAGGATCATGGGTATTAAATATGAATGTACATGATTTTTCTTTATTTATCTCCATTCCTGAAGCCTTGTTATGCTTCTTAACCTGCAAAGTAATACCGAACAGAGAATATGCGAGAAAAAATACCCAGAACAGAGAATATGCGAAGAAAATATACCCAGAACACAGAATAGCAATGATTTTATCACTCAGAGAGAAATGTTCACAGGCCTCTTCGAGGGGGCAACCTCTAATAGAGTAGAGCTCAATTACAAAACAAGACACGATACTCCTCGCAGGGAGTCTCTATCCTTTATATATGACTCATACATGCAATA
>APFE030008082.1:74217-110808 GCA_000404065.3 Pinus taeda | reverse complement strand
CTTGGGTCACCCTGCCTTGGCTTTGTCCTTTGGGCTTCGGATTAGAAGATCCAAAGTCTCGCTTCTTTTGTTTGAACTTTTGCTCGATTTTGACAGCGTATCGGTATGTTGTGCTGTTATGCTTCTTAACCTGCAAAGCAATACCGAACAGAGTATATGTGAGAAAAATACCCAGAACACAGAATAGCAATGATTTTATTACTCAGAGAGAAATGTTCACAGGCCTCTTCGAGGGGGCAACCTCCAATAGAGCAGATCTCGATTACAAAACAAGACACGATACTCCTCGCAGGGAGTCTCTATCCTTTATATATGACTCATACATGCAATACCACGAGCCAATACCGTGGGTTTTATTAATACCATCTATCTAATACTACCGCCCATTTACCCTTTATTTAATACTACCGCCCATTTGCAACTAACTGTGGTCCCTTCATTAATTGTGGGTTAACCACTTACAAATATTAATATGGGCTTTATTGACTCTTGACTATGACGTGATCCCATGACATGAATAAGGGGGTTAGGGTGGGACCCTAACAAGCCTCCATAAAAATTTCGAGTATTCTTTTGATGTTCCTTACCTCTTTGATAGAAACCTCTCCGAATAACATTATGTCGTCTACAAATTGCTGATGCATTATTGCCAGATTATTTCCCCATGGTTCTAAACCTTTAATTCTCTTTTCCCTTAGCTCTCTTTTGATATTTCTTCCTAGCCCCTCAGCTGCCATTATGAATAGAAAAGGAGAGATTGGATCTCCCTCTCTAATTCCCCTTGTTGCATTAAAGGTATTCGATGGGATACCATTTACCAGTATTGAGAAGATCGGTGTTGAAATCATGTTGTAGACCCATTCAATCCATCTCTTTTCGAATCCAAATCCTTCAAGCACCGCTCTGAAGTATCTCCAACTCAGGCGATCGTAAGGTTTTGATAGATCTAGCTTCATCATCATTCCTCTCTGCTTTTTCTGATTCAGGGAGTGAATCATCTCCTGAGTAACTACTAGACCATCAAGTATTTGACGACCCTCTACAAAGCCAGTTTGTTCCAGTGAGATGATATTCGGGAGTAAAGGCTTTAATATTTTCTCTATCAGGGTAGCTATAATCTTATAAATAACATTGCATAGTGCTATTGGGCAAAATCCTTGAGCATCCTCCGACTTATTACTTTTAGGGATCAAAGTTACAAAGGTCGAGTTAATATCTGGCTAGACCTTTTGCTTCATTCTTGATTCCTCTACTGCTTCGAGGACCTCCTGTCCTAAAAAGTGCCAACCTGCCTGGTAGAATTCCACTATATACCCATCTGGTCCTAGAGCCTTGCCTTTTTTCATATTCATAACAATTTCCTCAACCTCTTCCATAGTTGTTGCCCTCATCAAAGCCTTATTCTGTTCATTTGTTATTAGTCTTGGTATTTCCTTGCAGATATATTCTATTGCTTCTCCTCGTGCCCCCTGTGGTTCAATGAGAATTTCTTTATGATAATCCACTAGTACTTTTTCAATTCCTTCTTGTTCTATTACCCGTTTCCCCTCTGCATTTTTGATAGAAAAGATCTGATTCCTTTTTCTGTTTTGAACCATAGCTTGATGGAAAAATTTTGTATTCCTCTCACCTTCACGCAACCATTTAATCCTTGACTTTTGCCTCCACAAAATCTCTTCCTGTTTTCTCCTTTCTTCCAATTGGCTGATTATTCTTCCCTCCTCCTTACTTCTCTCTTCATCCCTTCCTTCCAAGATTATTCTTTGTTGTATTTCCTCCATTTCTTCTTCTAATTTATGTTTTTCCTCCATGATGTTCCCAAAATCCTCTTTATTCCACTTTTTAATTTTACCCTTTATTTCCTTGAGCTTCAATTGTATGGTATGCATTTTTCCCTTCCCTTTAACTCTAATCTGCATCCACCATTCTTCCATTTTTCGTGAGAGTTCAGGATTTTTGAGCCAGAAGGCCTCAAATCTAAATGGTTTCTTACCATTGTTCTTCTTGATATCAATTTCTAGTCGGATCGGCGAGTGGTCCGACCCTAATCCTGGAAGAATTTTCGTTTCTATGAATACAACTCGGTTCAATATTTGTTCAGACAAAAGGAACCTATCCAATCTCGAGGCAATTTGGCTTTTTCCTCCCCTCCTGTTATTCCATGTAAAGACACTGTTAGTTGTGGGAATATCTACTACTCTCTGATCTGTTATCAACTCATTAAACTCCTCCATGCTCTGATCTGGTCTTCTTATACCTCCTTTCTTTTCTCCTAACTCGCGGATCATGTTGAAATCCCCTCCTATAATCCATAGCTTTCCAGGGATGATTCGTCTTATTGCCTGCATATACTTTATGAAGTCCTTCCGATCCCTGGGTATGTGGGGACCATAAACCCCTGAAATAAGAATGCTTTCCTCCATTCCTGTCAACCTAAACAAACTTGTTAGTATTCTGGGGAAACTGATCCAGTTCTCAAAAATTACCTCCTCAGGGTTCCATATAATTGCTAGACCCCCAGCTGAACCAACCGCATCTTGATCCATTACCTCGTATTCAGGTCTCATCCTTTTCATTATTTCTTGCAGCTGTTGATGATCCATTTTCGTTTCCTGAATTAACATTATGTTGGGTTTGTCCTTCTTCACTCTCTCCTTTAAATATCTCTGCTTGCCTTTACTGTTGAGCCCCCTGATATTCCAGCTTGTAATTATCATTTATAACTTTTTGATGGTTGTTGAAATACCTCTAATAGAGGTATCACCCTACCTGAATGAACTAGTGTTTCTCCCATTGCTTGGATCGTTTCATTTATTGTTCGTCTTCCTCTCTTTCTACTCCCTTTGCCAATACCGTCCATTCCCGGGTTTTGGTTTCCTTGTGATCCTGTTTGTTCTGATCCGATCTCTAGAGTACTGCCTTTGTTCTCTCTGTATTTCTGGAACGCTTCCTTATATTGTTGTTTCTGTGATTCCGGGATGAATCTTTCATCTAGGTTCTTCCATTCTTGAAGCAATTTCTTCATTATTCTTTCCTCTTCGACCCCGTTATCTTTTCGATTGTCTGATTCCTTCGACATTTGTTCTACTATGTTCCCTTGACTTTCCCCCATCTCTACTTCTGCTTCTCTGTTCTGGCTTATACTTTTCCCTGTTGTCTCTATTATAATCTCCATTGGTGCATTTTCATCATCCTCTTCTGCCTTCTTTCCACCCTCATTTTCTTCTTCCTCATCTTGAAGTACCTGAAACTTGTTCTGGTTTTCGACTGGTATATTCTTTTCCTTTGGTTGGGCTCTCGTTCCCTCCGATCTTGGTTTTTCCCTTCTTTGAACCTCCTTGAAGCCCTTTTCACCTGTACCCGATCCTTCTGCTTTCCTTTTTTCTTCCTCCATCATTCTTGTTGCTTTCCCCTCTCTATTCTGTGGGCACTGCCTGTATAGATGTCCATACTCATGGCATCTTCTACACCTGAAGGGAATATGCTCATAAATTATTGGTTGCTGCCATATCTCATCATGGTATTCCACTTCGATATACTCCAGCAGGGGCTCTGCTATGTTCATGTACACACATATCCTAGCGTAAGATGTGTACTTCCCTCTTTTGGTCGATTCTGCCACTTTGACGAAAGCTCTGATCGAGTTTCCAATCCCTTTCAATATATCTGGGTCCCAAAATTCCATTGATAACCTAAACAATCTGACCCATATGGGGGCTGCCAGCATTTTCTCAGCATCTGGGTTGTATCTCTCCTCCTATTGTCTCATAAACATCCCAGCATTGTTCATAAAGTATGGCCCCTCTTCAAAAATTCTTTCCTTGTCTTCTAGGTTTGCAAAAATGACTGTGAAGAAGCCCTTTGCTCCTAGTTTTAGGTCTATATGTCCTTTTGGCCTCCACCTTATTTGTATCCATTTTGTTAAATCCTTTTCAGATGGACAAAACCCTATAAACTTACAGATCAATGCATGATCTTTCATATAGCATCGGTAATCTTCCAGTTTATTGTTTGGGATTACGTACCTTGGTTTTTTTTGTGCCCTAGGTAAGCACCTGTTTCCAATTATTTCTTGGCATCGGTTTCCCAGCACTGGTATGTCTCTGTTACTCTCTTTCTGCGCTCCTTGCTTCCCTCCTCCGCTGGTTTCCCCTGCTACCACGTTTCTAAAGGAGGGGATCTCTCCCCTCCCCTAATTTCCGTCCATTGATCCCTTCAGTCCTGCCCGTCTTCCTTCTCCCCTCCCACCTTTCCATTTATCCTTTCGATTCTTCTCCCGCATCTGGATAAACCTCCCTCTCTCCTCCCGTGCTTCCTTATCCCTCCTCCGTGACACTGAAAACCTGTTCTCCCAAACCCTAGTCGCGCCGCCTCAGGTCCGCCATCGTTCATTCTCCACAACACTTCTATCAATTCAAAATTGCAAATCTTTGCAAATATTGTTAGATTTTTGCATTTTGTTGATGAAAAAAACTAAAAATGTAAAATTTTATCCATTCCTTTTTTAGACTCCTATTTTTAGTTGGATTTCATTTATGGAAAAAAAATGTAGAATTTTATAAATTCAAAATTGCAAATCTTGGCAAATATTGTTACCTAGATTTCATTGATGGGGAAAACCAAAAGTGTAGAATGTTATCCAACATTTAACATTTTTACTTGGTCAAATTTCTTAAAAATAAAACAAATATTTGTAAAAATTCAAAGTTAAAGATCGAACTAAGGTGGGTTATTGTCAAATTATATATTATATTACTTTCTTATATTCTAATAAAAATATAAGAAAAATGTTTATAAAAAAATAAGAGACAAAATTAAACTAATGGTGTAGAGATAGGTATGGAAACACGCACCATAATTAACCCGACATCCATGGTGGACATTAATAATAAAGAATTTAAGAGAATGAAAAGGGATTAATAATAATGATAAAGTTATTATTTCCAACACACGTTATTCATAATGGGTGGAGCCCTATCTTCAATGTAAAACAAAATGTTATTCTTAATGTAAGTTCCATATTAAAAATGAATTACATGTTTTCATTAGAAAATTTTATAACTTTTTATAATATAATGATAATTTTAAAATTAAAGGTATAAATTTTAGATTCATTTTTTTAATTAAAAATGAAGAATATAATATGACAATCCTAATTAGTTGAGTCCAAACATTTGGCCTTGAGTTCCACTTAAAGAAGCATTCTCCCATATGCATTCCGACAAATAAAATAAAAAAAATCTATCTTAAGGCACTACAAGCTATGAGATACACTCATATAAGAGCCACAAGTGTCATAATTAAAGATATTCTCCATTCCTTTTTTAGATTCATGACAACAACAATTCTATCAATTCAAAATTGCAAATCTTAGCAAATATTGTTAGTTGGATTCCATTGGTGGAAAAGACAGAAAATGAAGTATATATGATATTATATTATTATAATATAATAAAAAATATAAGAAATATATTTACAAAAAATTAAGATACAAAATTAATCTAACAATATAAAGATGAGTAGGGAACACTAATAATCTTTAAGAGAATGCAAAGGGGATTAATAATACACTTTATTTATAATATATGGAACCCTTGAATGTAAAAAATTATGATTAATGCAAATTCTATATTAATAATGATTTGTATATTTTTATTAAAATATTTCCTTTTATAAAAAAAGCAATTTTAAAATTAAAGTTCAGATAGCATATTTTTATCAAACATTTGAAGAAAACAAATATAAATATAATTTAAAATAGTAAAATTTAAACAATAAAACCACTCTTTACTTGAACTTATATATAGTATCATATCCTTCTCAAACATTTGAAAAAAATCACACTATAAAGAGTAAATACTTTTAGAATTAAAAACATCCCAATACTTTTTTTTTACGATAACCTTTTCACTTATGTCCATTAATATTAACATGTTAATGTAACCTCCCAACGGGGCCATACTTTAACGCTGGCCACTTATTCATGTAATCCATACCAAAGACGTACTTCAAATAGATCATCGTTATGGATATTAATGGCTCGCAGCAACCACAGTATAGCCTGCAATTTCTATTTTGTTGGAAAAAAATTCCAGCGAATTATAATTGAAACCATCATAACACAACATGTGTATCAGACTGTAAGAAACAAACATATTATAGCAAAAAGATTTTGTATTTCATACTTATACGTATGGCTTGCAATTTCTATTTTGTTGAAAAAACATTCTAGTGAACAATAATGGAAACCATCATAATTTGTATTTATACAAACTTTGCATCATTAGACTGTAAGGAACAAACCTAAGAAACAAACATATTAGAGAAAAAAGACCTGGTATTTGATACATGTTACCTTCACAATCAATATGAAACCTTCCTTCAATGCCAATGATCTTCATATTGGCACCCAGCTTAACCAGCTCATAATATAATATGCAGTGTTGCTCACACCATCACTAAGAACTTCAATGCATGGGATCGGAAATACAACATGGAAATAAAAAGTTGGAGACATTCCAGCATCCGCAATTTCTGGAATTTCCGAATGATGCCCTTTATTTCCAAACTCCTTAGCACACATTTTCACTTCTAAAATGGCTGCCATGTTTGGTCCTCAACATGGGTCAAACCCCAATAACAGCTCTCACAGTTAACTTAATGCCCACACTGAACACCAAATCAAATTCTTCTTCCTGGTGCAGCACTATAACGCATCAAAAATTCAGACTTCTAGCCATAAACACCACTGAAATAGTTGAAAATAATTAAATATTATTTTGTATTAATGGAGAAATGGTTACATAGTTGTAACGTATCTCCTTAGTTTAGGATTTGTTCCTAGAATTTAGGAGTTTGGTTGCAACTTCCTGATTTCTAAAGTTGTATTTATTGATGTAATCTTTCATTCATGAAAAATAGAGTGTATGAGAGTGATCTCTCTATTTTGTGACTGTAGTCTCCAGGTGCAGGTCACACCTATGAGCTACATCTCCTTCTTTTTCAATTATATTCACATTTTATCTTGGTATCAGAGCTCAGATTGGGTGAGCCTGATCTTTTATCACCTTTGTGGCTGAAGTGCCTTTGTAGCTAGCTTGTGTGTGTGGTAAATTGTCTGTGTGACTTGAAGTCCCTCTATGGCCGCGTGTACACAAGAGATCTGTGCTCAATTGAGCAGGTGGACTGTAAAACACCTGACTCGGACTCGGAAGTTTTTTTCTCCTGAGTAAAAGGGGTTTGGAACAGGTTTCTAGCCCAGGACCGTGCCAGAATACTAGATTGGCACGATTGTTTGTTAATTAAGCGTGCCAGAATACTGCATTGGCATGGATTTTAAAATAAAAATCGCGCCAGTAAATTTGCCTTACACGGATTTTTTCTTGGCACGGATTTCGTGCTTGGGAGAGCGCCAACTCACCTTCAAGGAAATCTGCAGGAAGCCTCATCTTCGTTTGGCAATTTGCGAGGGGTGCAGATCGGCGAAGTTGCAGATCTATCTGAGAGAGGAAGATCGGATCAATTTTGATAAGATCAATTTTTTCGGCTGTATTGGAAAACACCAAATTTGCTCATCAGAGCGGGATTGCCAGACACTGCAGATCGGTGGCAAAAATGACAGATCGATCTGACAGGTATCGTTTTTTTTTACTGTTGGGTATATTCATTTATCTGATCAGAATGAGTAATACGATGGAATCCTACCTTCACGAGTCTGGTAAAAACGATGGATCTAGCTTCATGAATTGGAAATTTAAGATCCAGACCTTGCTTGAGGGTGTGAATGCATGGTCCATAGTTACAGGTGATGAGCTGAAACTAAACGCAGGGACACATGAGCAAGAATGGGAAAAACGAGAGAACAAGGTGAAAGTTTTGTTGAAGATGTCCGTGAAGGACAGTATTATCCTGCACATCAGAGAATGTAAAACGTCCTTGGAGATCTGGACGACCATCAAGAATCTGTATCAGACCCAGACCACAAGTCGAATTATGGCGCTTAAAAGCAAGCTATTTTCAATTAGGATGGACGAAAGGGAGACTGCTACTGCATTTGTTTCGCGAATTAAAAATTTGAAAGATGGATTGGTGGACATCGGAGAGGCAGTGTCTAACATTGATCTCGTCTCCATCACACTGAGTGGGATGCGTGATGAATTTCAGATGTTCGTCACTGGATTGGCGGCAAGGGAGAAAGCGCCCACATTTGAAGACCTGACAGGGATCTTGCTGCAAGAGGAGGAGCGGCGGCAGAACCTGAACCCCCAGAGTGATGATCTTACACTAATGGCAAAATGGCGACCATTCAGAGGAAAGTAGCCACAACAACGATCACAGTAGAAAGGAGGAACATCGTAGAAGAATTCTCATAAAGGTATGCTTGCAAATCATTATGTAAAGAAATGTTATTATTGTGGAAAGAAGGGTCATATACAGAATGAATGCTTTAAGAAGCAGGCTGATGATGCAAAGAGGAGGCAGGCAAGTGCAAAGCATAGAGGATACTTTGTTGAAGAAGAAAATAAAGACTTCAGTCATGAATTTCGACTGTTCACAGTCGACTATGCCCTCTCAGCATCTAATGAGGACGATATTTGGTATGTTGATTCCAGAGCATCCTCACACCTGACAGGTAAAAAGGAATTTTTTGATAATCTTGAAGAAAGTACAAATGGATCAAAAATTTATTTAGGAGATGATAGTGGATATGAGATTAAAGGTTATGGGGAAATTCCAGTCAACTTATCAAATGGAAAAATTAGTCATCTTAAAAATGTTTTATATGTACCTGGAATTAAGAAGAATCTGGCATTTGTATCCATGATGACTGATTAAGATATGCAAGTCGAGTTCTTCAAGACTCATTGTGTGATAAAGGATTGCAGGAATGAAATAGTTGCAATAGGCATGCGAGTTGGAAGCCTATACAGACTGGATGCAAAGAGTATACCAAAGCGAGCCATGGTTGCAGGAGGATCGACAACCGAACAACTCTGGCATCAAAGGTTTGGTCATTTGAATTTGCAGGACCTCATGTTATTGCATAAGAACGGTATGGTTGAGGGGCTCCCTATCTTTCGTAATATTCAGTTAAATTGTGATGGTTGTGCCTTAGGTAAGATGCATAGAGAAGAGTTTCCTGTGCATGATAAGAGGAAGGAAACAAATGTTTTAGAACTAGTGCACACTGATGTATACGGACCTATGCAGACAAGGTCGCTAGGAGGAGCATATTATTTTCTGTTAATGATTTCACTAGATATTCATGGGTTTATTTTTTGAGTAAGAAAATTCAGACTTTCCAGTGCTTTATAGAATTTAAAACCTTGGTGGAAAAACAGTTTGGTAAGAGTATAACAATTCTCCGATTTGATCAAGGGGGAGAATACAAGCTAGGGGAATTCATGAAATTCTCCAAATCTCACGAGATTGTTCAGTAGTATAAAGTGCCACACACACCACAGCAGAATGAAGTTGTAGAATGCAAAAACAGAACCTTAGTGGAGTGCGCAAGGAGCATGTTACAAGGTAAGGGCCTGTCTAATAGTTTTTGGGCAGAGGCTATTAACACTACTGTATATTTGAAGAATAGAAGTCCTACCAGGTATCTTGGCTTCAAAACTCCTTTTGAAGCTCTATATAGATTTAAACCAGCAGTAAACCATTTAAGAGTATTTGGGTCAAAAGCATTTGCCCATATACCCAAAGCTGATAGGAAGAAATTAGACCCTAAAGCAGTTAGATGCATCTTTGTTGGTTATGGCACTGAATTTAAGCATATAAATTATTCAATCATGAGTCTCGTAAGACATTTGCAAGCAGGGATGTAGTGTTTCATGAACAGGTACATGAAGGGAAAGATGACACTGGTGATGATTGGCACATTCCATTGTTGCTGGATGAAAGCAACGAGGATGAAAGAGAGTAGGAGCAGAAAGAAGAGCAAAAAGAAGAACAGGAAGAAGGTGATAATGCAAGCCCAGTTATAGCTAAAGAAAACAGATTTGAGGTAAGTCCCCTACCAAGGAGATCAGGTAGGAAGACTCAAAAGCCATTGAAATTGAGGGACTATGCTTTGATGTCAAATGTTTTGAACATTGTAAAGCCCACTAATTACAAAGAAGCTAGTCAATTTAAGGAATGGAGGGTTGCAATGAATGAAGAGATGGAATCAATTCTTAGAAATGATACTTGGTATTTAGTTGAGCTACCTAAGAATCAAACACCCATAGGATGTAAATGGTTGTTTAAACCAAAAATTAATGCAGACGGAAGTATATAGAAATTAAAAGCTAGGTTGGTTGCAAAAGGATATTCGCAGCAGGAAGGTATAGATTTTGATGATACTTTTGCACTTGTAGCAAAGTTAAATACAATCAGAATGCTTATTGCTTTAGCTACTAAATGTAATTGGGAATTACAACAACTTGATGTTAAATCTACATTTTTAAATGGTGATTTAAAAGTGGAGATTTACTTAGTACAGCCAGAAGGGTACGTAAAGCAGGGGCAGGAACATCTTGTTTGCAGATTGAAAAAGGTTTTATATGGTTTAAAGCAAGCACCCAAGTCTTGGTACGAAAAGGTTGATTCTTTCTTTTTAGAGCATGGCTTTCATAGAAGTTTAAATGACCCAAATTTTTATACCAAGTACAATAATCAAGGGCAGGTTATTTTGATTTCTTTGTATGTAGATGACATGATTATAACAGGATATGTAGATGATTTAATCAGAGAAATCAAAAGGCTTATGGCACAAGTTTTTGAGATGAAATATCTCAGAAGTCTTCATTACTTTATGGGACTAGAAGTATGCAGAGATACTGGGCAAACTTTTCTTACCCAAGGGAAGTATGCCAGAAATCTGTTGGAAAAGTTTGGTATGGATCAGTGTAGATCAGTAGCGACACCTTTGCAGCAAAATCTGAAGTTGAGCAGTGACGATGGCACTAAAGAGGTTGATGCTACAATGTACATACAACTAGTTGGCAGCTTGATATATCTTACAACAACCAGACCTGACTTGGCATACTCTGTTAGTGTGTTGAGCCAATTTATGTCAAACCTGCTTGAAAGTCACTGGATAGTAGCGAAAAGAATGTTGAGGTATCTTTGTCGTACTGTTAATTATGGTATTTTATACACTGACGCATCTGATGTTACTCTAGCAGGTTTTTCAGACTCAGACTGGGCATGTAACTTGGATGATCGAAAGTCCATCACAGGTTACACATTCAGCATAGGATCTCAAGCCATAGCATGGAGCAGTAAGAAGCAGAGTACTGTAGCTTTGTCATCGTGTGAAGCTGAGTATCAAGCATTGTGTGCAGTGACGTGTGAAGCGATCTGGTTGAGAAGGCTTCTCAATGATGCAGGACAAGAACAAAAGAACTCCACCTCCATCAAAAGCGACAACCAGAGCACCATCAAATTGGCACACAATCCAGTGTTTCATAAAAACACCAAACATATAGACACTGAGCTCCATTTTGTCAGAGAGAAAGTATAGTCAAAAGAAATTATTGTTGAATATTATAAAACTTGTGACAATGTGGCTGATATTTTTACAAAGCCTCTTGCACGGTTGAAGTTTGAATTGTTTAGAGGGATGTTAGGAGTCCAGGAGAGCCCTTTCTCCATTAAGGGGGGGAGTTGAAAATAATTAAATATTATTTTGTATTAATGGAGAAATGGTTACGTAGTTGTAACGTATCTCCTTAGTTTAGGATTTGTTCCTAGAATTTAGGAGTTTGGTTGCAACTTCCTGATTTCTAAAGTTGTATTATTGATGTAATCTTTCATTGATGAAAAATAGAGTGTACGAGAGTGATCTCTCTATTTTGTGAGTGTAATCTCCAGGTACAAGCGACACCTGTGAGCTACATCTCCTTCTTTTTCAATTTTGTTCACATTTGATCTTATTCATCATCTTTGAACAGCATGGAGAATTAGTGTAACGAACTTCCCACAATTAACTTCCAAAGTAGCGTTTCCCGCTGGTTATAATGATCCAAGGGCTGAAATGTTTTTAATCATCTAACATATTACATCAACGACACGAAAAAGTATACAGTGGCACATTAGGAGTGTTAGTCCCGGAGGGAAACGCCAAACGCCGGTTATAATGATCGAAAGGCTAAATTGCTTTTAATCATCTAACATGTTATATCAACCACACCAGAAATGTTATATCCACGACACAAGAAAGTATACAGTGACATAATAGAAGTGTTAGTGACACAGAAAAACGCCTTACCACGTAATTATAATAAATTAAATTAAACATATAAAATGTTGTATCAATTATACAAAAAAAATATTATATCAACGACGCAAAAAAATATACACTGACATATTAGGAGTGTTAGTGTCCGGGAAAAACGCCTTACCACATACCTATAATAAATTAAATTAAACATATAAAAGTCAAATTACATTCACGTCAAATTCACGCAAGGACATTTTTAATATATCCATACTATAATAAATTATAATAATATAAAATAAACACATATGATATTGACATTTATTAGTAAACAAAATGCTTTAACTTAAAATTTAGAATAAAAAGACCGTAACCATACATTAATTTCTTAAAAAATGAAGAACATTCATATTAAAAAGAAACTATTAATAAAGTTATACATAATAAAATTATTATTAATTTATTACTATACCTGTCCCATTATAATTCTTATTCTTATATTAATTTATTCTTTTACACATGGTCAATGGTCATTTTGAAATTTAAATGAATCCTCGAACTGTTCCATATGTTTCATTCCTTAAAAATTTCTCCTTATTAATTAGAAGTTTGTAAAACTTAACTATTTTTCCAATTCCATTTTCATTAATTAAAGGGACTTTTATTTTTAATTAGAACCATCAAAACTGTGCTCTTTAATTTTAAAAAATTGGATGTCATCTTCAAATTAAAGATTTTTTCGTCTTTAAAATCATCTTTCAAATACGGATGGGTGGGTGAGAAATACTTTTCCTTTTTTTCTTTGATTAGCAGGCCATGCCCGGTTAGATTCTTTAGGGTGGGAGATTCGGTTCATTCTATTTGGGAAGTTTAGTTTTCAATCATAACTTTTATTCTCAATTTTTCTAATGAAATTTGAATAATAATTTAATAATCAATTTTTTTATTAATTAATTAATTTTCTTTTCATTCACTAAAACCTATAAAGAGATATCACAATTTAAAATTTGGAAAAATTAACTTTAACTAAGTTGAGTGCCGCTTATTTTTTTTCTGAGTAAGGTTAAATCTATTAAAGAGAGAAAAAAATATTTACATGAGGACCGTAGTCAGTTCAAAGCTCTGAAAAGAGTCAAAAATCACAAGAAAGCAAATGTGAAACCAGTAACAGAACCCAGGCAGGGGAATGGGAAGAAGCTTCTCTGGAAAGACACATGAACCCACACAACAAAAACATAGGCAGACCACCTTTCTACACTAGAACTATAGTCGACATTCCTGAAATGAACCATTACAAAAGTCAAAAGACCAACCCACGTCAGCATGAACAAACTAGTGAGCAGGGTTTTCTTCCACGATCCGGCACCAACCAAACTCGGGCAGATCATCTTTAGGAGCAGCTACCTAATTGGAGGGTCCAGGATCTGCTGGCACCATCTCAGCATCTTGTGTGCTACAACCTGGAGCATCCTGAGCCTGCAGTGGCGCCATGCCAATGCCGAATTGAATTGCAGAGGAAGGACTAGCTACTGCTCCATAGCCGCCAGGGTGGGCGTCAGATCCTTCCAGCTGAGTTGTTTCATAAAAGAACACGGAAATATGGGCAGTTATCCGGGGGCGATGCAGCGAGCTATTGAAGGTGAATATGGCTAAACTTGTCGAGGATGGAGGCCCACGATACTGGCTGGATGTCTGTCGTCTTCCATGCCCACTTCGGGTTCCCGGATAATGACCAGTGAGGAGTTCACTAGTCGGGGTGGGCGAGTTTGAGGAGGAACCAGTTGGAGCGCGTCGAGGTTGCCCTCTGTGGCACCCCATTCTCTGTCGAAGACGAGCCATTGGAGAGGGGTTAATGGGAAGGTTACAGTGCACCTTATGCTCAGAGCAGCTAATACATGAGGACCTGGGAGAATTCCCTGGAAGACCAAGTGGGTTGCCTAGACCAATCTCCCTCCCTGCCCAATTGAAGACCGGACAGAAGGCAGAATTGTGGAACAGAGGGACGCAGACAGAAAAAGGATTACCCGGACGAATTCCATTCAAGCCAGCGGCCAGGATAGGGAGAACACAATAATAAACCAACCCAAGGATTTTCTGATTTGCGTCTAGAGCCCTTCCATAGAGAGAAATATACTAGAGTTGCCCTTGAAGAGCCAAACAGAGCTTCCTTATCGAAGACACAGAGACTTCCAAGAGAGCCGGAATTCGCACAGAGGCAATGGGATAGACCCAAACCAACAATTCGCAAGGAATGAGCTCGAGCTCAGGGCATTGCCACTTCTTAAACTTACCCAACCTGTCACGAAAAACCACATTCATAACTTCCTCATTGATGAACGCCTTTATCCTTTTCAAGTAGCAGCGTGCGGAGGGAGGATCTGTTGCAATGGGCAGAGAGAATGAGCCTGAGTCGCCTGAAGGGGGGATATAATACACCTGCTCGCGCGCATGTCAGGCATTACACCCGTCACCGTTATTAAACACCTTGTACTGGGTGGGCAGGTGTCGAGCCGCCTCACCCCACCCCAGTCCTATCAACTTTAAGACTTCTTCAGTCACCCGCATCCAAGGGAGCTACCTCCTTCTGAACCAGACCATTGCATTCCTAGGCTCGATCATAATTATGAATAATGTTTATGGGACCAAAGAGCATAGTGTGCTCCGCCTCCACTCCCCAATTAGCAAGGAGGTCAACAACCTTGTTTCCATCCCGTTTGACGTGATTGAAGACAATGGCTTGATTGCTGCGGAGGAACTGCTCTAAGGCCTCTAGCCTGCCCTCAAGCCTCCAACTCTTGGCTAATTTCTTCACCTGAGTCCCACATTGTAGTTTCTTTGCCATGTCGATGAGAATATGGGAATCGCCTTCTACTTCCAAGGGCTACAAGTTGAGACATCTAGAAAGGAGAAGCCCTTGCCAAAGCCTTTCCAGCTCTACTAAGTTGTTAGTGTCACAACCTAACTTTCCAAAGTAAACATGGATGGCGGAATCTTTATGATTTCTAAATATACCCCCAAATCCTGCATTCCCTGGATTTCCCTTAGAAGCTCGATCAAAATTGAGCTTGATGGTATTCTGTGGGGGAGGTGCCCAGGAGTCCTTTCTGCTGTTGTGACGCATAGACTGGGGAGGAGAGTGAGTGCTCTATGGGAGTTGCAAATTCCAATTAGCCCAGATGGCTATCTCGTTTGCAGTGGAAGGAAAGTCCTCATGTGCCCAGTTGCGAAGTTCCAAGGTCTCCTTAAGGTTATGGCAAAAGTTTCCCCATAGAATTTCAAGCGGAGCGCTCTGGTCCCTAAATATGCGCTTATTCCTCTTTTTCCATATAGTCCAGATGAGGAGACCAGGAATTATCCTCCATAAGTGATTGAGAACTCCACTTTTGTAGGGGTTTTATTGCCATTGGCACAGTGAGTCTATAATGTCTTCCGGCCCTCTACAATTTCTTTGACATCGGAAGCTGGCCTTCTCCCACAATTGATTGGCAAGTGAGCATGAGCTTAGGAGGTGCTGGAAGGTTTCCTCCTGGGTTTTGCAATTGATGCACATAGAGGGTCCATGAAAGTTTCTTCGTCTGAGGTTGTCCCAAGTGAGGATTTTCCGATGCCCAACCAACTAGAGAAAGAGGGAAACTTTGGGCCAGATGCCTGCAGCCCATAATCTGCTCCAGAAAGGATCTAGGGGCTCTGGGTTCCCACATATGATTTTGTAAGCCTCTTTTGTAGTGAAGGTACCCTTGGGTGAGTAGCCCCATCTCAGGACGTCCTTGTCCTCTGAGTATCTGATCCGATGATTTTGAAGCTCCTTCTCCAGTAGCTGTTGTGTGTGTTGATCTGCGTTGTCAATTATACTATTGATGTGCTTCCATTGTCTGTATCCCTGTTCAGTTTCCTGGGTCCAATTATGCCAAACCTCTTCTTGTAGTTGTCCTTCCCTGTAATGGTTTGGAGTCTGATCGAGTATGCTATAGAGCCTTGGTAGCTGGTTCCACGCATCCATCCAGAACCGCGCCATTCGACCACTTCTCACTTCCCAGAAACTATGTTACTAGATCATTGAGTAATGTTGTTTAGCTGTTGTCCAAATGAGAGAGCCTTTAGCTATGGGGATAAGTCTGATCAGGTGTTTCTGCGGTCTGTGGCTGGCATATTTGGTGGTCCAGATGTTTTCCCAAGGCTTGTTAGGCGCAGTTAACCATTGCCACCAGATCTTTGCACACATGATTGTATTGTTGTGACTAGGATCCCTTATACTTATGCCCCCTTATTCTTTTGGCTTACAGACTGTGGTCCACCTGACCAAAGCCCATTTGCGATTTGTTCCTGAAGCGTCCCAGAGGAAGTTGCACTGAAGAGCTCTTATCTTTTTGATTACCCACTTGGGTGTTGCTAACATAGAGAAAAGGTAAAGAGGTACTGCCTGAAGGACCGCTTTGATTAGCACCAAATGGCTAGCAATGTTCAGGGTTCTATGAGTCCAGAGACTTAGGTGGGAATCAAGCTTGTCAAGGAGCTCATGCCAAGATGCGTGCTTTAGGCCTGAGGCGATGAGGGGGCTCCCAGGTATTTAGAGGGAAGAGTGCCAATGGTGAAGCCCAGGATTCGTGCTATGGTGAATTGGGTGATAGGAAGGGTGTGGAAGAAGTTGATGTGCGATTTAGCTTTATTGATAGTGGTTCCTGAGGCTTCTGAGAAATCTTCCAGCAGGGTTTTGATATGAGCAGCTTCCTGAACAAAGGGATACCCAAAGAGCATGTTATCATCCACAAATTGTTGATGGGATATAGCTGGCAGGTTGTGAATGGATAGGCCTTTGAGAAGCTTGGAGAGAAGGGCTTGTTTGATGTGGCGACCTAGGCCTTCTGCCATGAGCACCAAGAGGAAAGGGGATAAAGGATCGCCTTGCCTAATTCCTCTGGAAGGGCTAAAAGGACGGGTTGGGATACCATTTATGAGAATGGAGAAGAAAGTGGAAGAGATAAGGCTCATAACCCTCCGCACCCAAGTAGGCGAGAACCCAAAAGCAATTAGCATTTTTTGTATATAAGTCCAATTGAGCTTATCAAAGGCTTTTCAGAGGTCGAGCTTGAGAATCATACCTGCTTGTTTGGAATATTTGAGGGAGTGAATGATTTCATGAGAGAGAATGATGCCGTCCAGAATCTGTCTACCTTCCACGTACCCTGACTGCTTCGGCGAGATGAGCAAGGGCAATAAGGGCTTTGACCTGTTGGCTATGCCCTTGGAAATCACTTTATATATTACATTGCAGAGGGAAATTGGACGAAATTTGTTCGGAGTTCTAGTGCTCTCTTCTTTGGGTACTAGCGCAATTAAAGTTGACTTGAGAGAGGGTAAGAGCCAATGAAGGGAGCGCGACTCCTCCACCACAAGCCAAACTTCTTCTTTTATCAAATCCCAGAAGGAGTGGAAGAATGTTGTAGTGAACCCATCCGAGCCGGGGGCCTTGCCTTCCTTGAGTTGGTGAATGGCTATATCCACCTCCTGTTGCGTGGTAGGGCACAAAAGGAGTTTGTTATGCTCTGCAGTGATGATTTTAGGCACATTTGAAATGATTTTATCTATAGCTGGCCTCCTATCCACTTGGGGTTCAAGATGAACCTGCTTGAAGTGTCTAGGAAACTCTTGCTCAATCTCCGCATGATTTTCCAGTCGCTCCCCTTCTGGATTCTGAATGAATGAGATGGTATTGTGCCTTCTTCACTGAACTGTGGTACGGTGGAATAATTTGGTGTTCCTCTCTCCCTCTTTCAGCCATCTAACCCTTAATTTTTGCTTCCATAAAATTTCCTCCTGCTTTCTTCTCTCCTCCCATTGGTTATGTAGGTGTTGCTCCTGAGCAAGGGTTTCTTCATTATGTCCCCTTGAAATGATGCTTTGCTGAAGCTGTTTCATTTCCTTGTTTAACTCCTGCTGCACTTGAAAGATGTTGCCAAATGTCTCCTTGTTCCAGCGCTTGATCTGGGATTTGAGAAATTTCAGTTTTTGCTGAAACTGAAACATTTTGGAACCATCTGGCTGAGGGAAAGAGTTCCAGGTAGATCTGATGAAGTCTTTGAAAGCCGGGTGTGAAAGCCAGAAGGCTTCAAAGCGAAAAGGTCGCCTTGTGACATCACCTGGTCTTTGGCATTGGAAGGCGATAGGCCAGTGATCGGATCCTGAGTAAGGGAGAATTCATGAAGAGATATCTCCCCCAAGATGAACCATGTTGTCAGTGATCAAGAATCTATCTAGTTTGGATGCAATTTGTTGTTTTCTTGTTCTTCGATTGCTCCATGTATGCATGCCATTGCAAAACTGCATGTCAATTAGAGCGTTGTTTAGGATGAATTCTTTGAAGTGGGCATCTACCTGTTCTAGCCTAGCCCTCCCGCCTTTCTTTTCTTCTAGCTTGGTTATCATATTATAGTCACCCCCTATGATCCAGAGAGGGTGGATTCTATTGTCATTGAGCTCTGTGATTGTCTTTAAAACTGTTGTTTTGGTGTCCGCTGTCTGAGGAAAATAAACGTTGGTTAAATGACCATGGATATTAGTACCCAAAATGCGAAAGGTGGCTTGAATAATGTGCTGCATCACATGGATGTCTATCAGCCCAATCGCCCGAGTGTTCCATGCTATGGCTAAAACACCTGAGGCCCCAGAGGCATCTACCACTATCGAGTTACATCTTGGCCATGCTTTGGAAAGAATGCTTCCCAAGGTGGTGCTATTAAACTTCGTTTCTTGTAGAAAGAAAATCTGTGGCTGCTCCTACTATAGCATGTTTTTTATTAATCTGAGTTTCCTAGGGCTATTGAGCCCTCTTACATTCCATGAAATCAGTTTCATGATTCACTAATTAAGAGAAGGCTTGTAGTACTTAGTTAACTTAGCATACCTGCCTGAATCCACCAGGATTTTCCCTAGGGCGATAGTTCGCTGGAGATTTGTTCATCTTCCTGTTTTTTTGGAGTCTTTGGGGGGTAGGCCACCGTCCCAAGAACTGCATGGTTGGATGCCAAGCTGATGCTGCTGGTAAGCCCTAGAGATGATGACTTCCAGTTTGTTGATCTAGTGTTCTGGTATTTTATCATAGTCCCTTTTTTTGCAGATCTGCTCAAGCATTAGAATGTCAAGACCATTAAGTTCAATGCTTTTAGGTTATTCCTCCATCTGTTGGACCTGGTTTTCTTCACCATCGATGGTTGCTGGATTTAGAGTTTGACTTGGATCACCGTCTACCTCCATTTCCATTACTTTCCCATCTGTGAGCTTGCTGGCTACTTTCAGGGCATCCGCCACACTGGTAGGGGAGATGGGTTTGGAGGAGGATAACGAGGGATGAGGGATGGAAGAGGAGGAAGGGGCCTTGGGGCTGAATGATGCATGCAAAGGTGGGTCATCTGAGGGATCAGCAAGGATTTCCAAGCTATTACTAGTTGAAGGAAAGGAGGAGGCGGTATGCAAGGGTTTTTTCCCAGTGGGGGGTTTCTTGTGAGGTCTTTTACGGTTGGCAACTTTGATGAAGCCATCTTGATCTAGCTATGCTGAGGGATCAGAGTTTTGGGGTTTGGAATTTAGAGGACAATCTCTAAAGAGATGCCCCAGAGCATGGCATCTTCGACAACGGAAAGGGACATGTTCATAGTCCAAAGGTTGTACCCATTCAAAATCATCATGTAAAAGACTTACCGAGTCCGGGAGGGGTTTTTCCAGCCACATGAAGACACAGATACGGGCATAGGAGGTCTATCTGCGCAAATTAGTCTGTTCCGCCGCTTTGACGAACTTCCCCAGCCCATTTCCTATGTCTTTGAGTGAATCCTCATCCCAGTACTCCGCTGGAAGCGAGTACATCCTAATCCATACTGGTGCCCAACTGAGGTCCTCCTTGTCTGGGTTGAATCTTTCCCCCCACTCTCTTAAATATAGGCCTGCTGAGTTGAAAAAATAGGGCCCTTCATCCATGATTTGATTTCTGTCTTCGATGCATATAAAGATTGTGGTGAAGAACACCTTCGGTCCTAGCTACAGGGTGACATGGCCTTTAGGCTTCCATTTGGCTAAGATCCAACCTTGCAGTGCCTTTTCTGTAGGCCAAAACCTAATGAACTTCCCAATAAGCGCGTGATCCCTCATAAACTGGATATGCTTGTTGATTTGATGGCTGGGAAGTCCTATTCTAGGTCATTCAGCCGCCACTGGTTTGCAGGTCTTCGATGTGACCCTCCGCTGTTCCTCTGCACCCGATTTTTCCTCCGGTTTCTCTTCGTTGTCTTCTGTCTGATGCATGGTCATTTTTGTCTTATTGTGCCCCGGTGAGCTTTCATGGACCTCATCTTCTTGTGCCTGTTCTGAGATCAAAGAGCTTGGTTGCGCTGGAGGCTCGTGGTTGGGTGTAGGGGAGGGCTTTGAGGCCCCCCCTGGGCAAGCTCCATTGTTGCGCTGGTGGACCAGGAAAATGTTGTTGCTTTGTGCTAGAAGATCATGCTGCAGGGAGCAGGGAATGTGCAGGCTGCACTGTTTGCACCGCCATAGGGTTTTCAGAACCCTAGTTCCAGAGCGATCCTCTCCAGCCACTGCATCTCCCTTATAAAATCATTAGTTGAGTGCCGCTTATTACACTGTGATTCAATAACATTTATACATTATGTGACAACATTTCTACTTGTACAGCGATATCCTTAAATTCAACATGAAAATCACCTATCAAATACCTATTCTCGAGAAATTGTCGAACATACAAATCCGAGGATATCTTATTTATTTATGAAAGTAGTAGTTTAATCAAACAAACTTTTACTATATATTGAAAGAAAATTTGTAAATCTATGTAAAAACTATCAAACTTTATAATATTAGGTTCCCTAAAAGTTTTTGATAGTGGTGAATCTATTTCCACAATCAAAAATATAATTCAAACACTGCTTCAACAAAAAATAAAAATAAAAAATTGCCCTGATTCCAACCACTTTTGACCGTCAAGACAATTCCTCTGCCTCCTTAAACCAATCCTTTATGAAAAGTATCCAAAATTGCCCTTGTATAAAATATAAATTGTATACATAATTGTTTTAATGGTATATTTTCATTTAACTTTGGATTTGGATTTATTTATCATGTAGTGATTTGGATTTATTTATCATGTAGTGAGAGGGATTTAATCTTTCAGGTTGTACACTAAGATTTAGTCGGTTTTTTTATTATTATTTTTTTTTTAAGAGACTTGTCATTTTTAAGTTGATAAGGATGTAATCACACATAGAATTCATATTGGCGTATAGAATGTTCCTCTCATCTTAATTAATGCAATATTGGTGGCTTGAACCTAATGATAGTTTGTATTTGGCATAGTCTAATTTAGTGTTCTGGAAAAATCTAAAAGCATTTGATTCAGACATATTTCATAATTCAAATTTGTGATTTTCACAAATCTGTAATATGTTTAACTTAAAATTTACCAAAAAAGAAAAAGAAAAAAACAACAATATTGAAGATTTAGATTATAGTTATTTAAACACTTATTTTGTTTGCAATAAGATCTCAAAAAATTTATAACCCCAATTTAATCGATATTAATTATTGTTGATTAACATATTACATAAATATTAAAGCTAAATGAAATTTCAATCAATATACATATATCCAAATATATGACAAATAATTCTTAAAATATCAACCAAATAATTATATTAACCCACATTGGATTGAGCTATACCACTCAAACATATTTTATTTTCCATTTATACCACTTCAAACAATTCGACAATCAAAACATGGAACTTCAATACTTCACAAAGCATGCAAAGAATTACATTTATTTGTCGCTCCAACCGTGGTCAGTTTAAACCAAAAGTTTCTCTACGCAGTCAAAAAAAAATTACACCATAAACTTTCACTCAAGAACAGAGGTGATTTCAAAGCTTCTATGATTTTCTATTTGCATAGTAGCTAGAAATTAAGTTTTGTCCATGAATCAAATAAATTGTAACATTTTTAAACAAGAATGATAATTTATGAAAAGGGAAAGAACTTTTATGGAAAACGTAAATATCAGGAGTGAATAAAGCATACAAAATTTTTACGATTGTGTTCTGCAGTGAGGGATCAGGGAATGAGCTCTGGAGAGGGAAGAATGGTGCAGGTTTCTAGATCTAGGGTTTGAAGCTGGACAACAACAGTGTCAGGCTAGCAGAACTGTTCAGAAGGGGACAGATCCTGACCGGTCAAATGGTTCCAGAGGGGTCCATTGGGACCCCCACATACAAACAAATCATTATGAATAAACAAATACCTCAGAAAGGAGTGCAGATAGGAGGGCTTGATAGGTCAAGACCCGCAGAAGTAACCAGTAAGATCAGAAATGAAACCCGGGATAAAGCAGAGAAATCTGCTAATAAGCTAAAAGGGAAAGTGATAAAACGCCGGTCTGAGGGACTTAGGAAGGATGAAGAGGAACAAGCGCATGCAGAACAACAACATGTTAGTGGAGAAGAACAGGAACAACGAGAATACATAGCAACGGAGGAGGAAAAGGAAGCATAGGGCAAGGCACAAGCATATCTTACCAGAAAACTGAATCAGGGGCCATGCAAACCCAGAGCAGTGGAAAGCTTAAGGGTGGTCCTAACGGATCCCGAAATACAAGCGTATAGAGACCATAGGGCCACGCATGCAGTTATTTGCAGGTTTATGGGTCTTTGGCCAACGGAAAGAGCTCTATGTTAGTGGATTAAACAGCAGTGGAAACCCAAAGGAGATGTCAGTTTACATTTGCGAGCAAGAGGCTTCTTCACAGTAGTTTTCTCCAATCTGGACGATCTGTACAGGGTCTTTGATGGAGGCCCATATTTTTTCGTCTCAGCGGGCCTCTGTATGAAACCCTGGAAACCTAACTTTGTTCCAGAGAAGGAAACATTTACGAAGGTCCCAGTCTGGATCCGTCTCTTTGCGCTCCCAATAGATATTGGTGCCTAATCGCGCTTAAACAAATTGAGGATAAACTAGGAACATTCATCAAAGCATCTGAAGCCACTTTACAAAAGAGATACACTTCGTGTGCTCGGATCTGCGTGGAGATGGACGTCTCAGCAGCACTGCATGAAGGACTATGGATCGAATACCGAGATGAGGATTATTTCCTGGCCATAGACTATGATCAAATCCCTTTCCGGTGCAGAAAATGCAACGAACATGGACACCTAATACGAGAATGTCCATTAAACAAGGTAACAAAGACACAAAAGGAGAATCAGGAGGGAAAGCCCAAAGACACATTCACCCGTCCAAGAGCCAGGAAGAGAGCACACAGAAGGCGGCCTACCAAAGCGAATGAAGCACAAGTGAACACAAGCAATGCATTCCAAGTCCTGGAATATGAAAAGGATACAGAGAATCTGAATAAGCAAAGTTAGAACCAGGAGGCAAATAAAACAATACCAAACACAGTAACAAGAGAAGCAGGAGAGGAGAATCCAATTAGTAAAAAAACCAGTTAGGAAGGCACAGAAGAAACAGCGGAAGACGTAGAAATGGTCACAAGTGACATAAGCAGTGAAGACATGGATCTTCAGGATATTCTCGAACTAGAAGGAGTCAATATCCCAGATATGTTGGAAGACTGGAGGAAAAAAGGGATGGAGAACATTTCGGAGGAGGAAATCCGGAAAATCAATGACATTATTATAGCCAAACAACAAGTTGAGATGGAGATGCACCACAGGAAATTGGGAGTAGTAAAAGGAAGAGGAGCGAGACAAAAGAAAGTACTTCAAATCACTTCGGGATCCTCTAAGAAGAAGAAACAAGGGCGAAGAACAACTAATGAAGTACTACAGGAAATGGGATACATGCTCATCAATTCGGGTAAGATGAAAGCACTTGATGCCTTCTCTTTTGGTTCTTAAATATCAATTGTTTTAAATGAAAATCTTCTCATGGAATGTTAGAGGGCTTAACAGCCAAACAAAAAAATGATTGCTAAAAAGGAAAATTCAACAGGAAAAGCCAGATATAATCTTGGTTCAAGAAACTAAATGTCCAAGTAGCATCATTCAGATAATAAACAGGAAATTAGATAAAAGAATGGAACAATTGAACATTGACAGCCAAGGCTGGGAGGGAGGAATAGCAACATGGTGGAATCCTCATGTTCTCAAAGTATTGTCTTCGGAAGCAACCAGACATTACTTAGCCTTAGAGTGTCAAGTAATAGAAAACTCAGACATATGTTTATGTATTAATGTCTATGGTCCTCAGAAATTAGATGAGAAACTTAGATTAATAGATTCACTGTTAAAAATAAAGCAGAGGTATCCTAAAGCGAATATTATCATAGGGGGGATTTTAACATGATAATTTCGCTGTCGGAAAAAAAAAAGGAGGCATCAAAAAGTTAAATAGGGATTCTGAAACCTTTGTGGAGTTCATAACTTCAGTGAAGTTGGTAGATATCCAGCCCAGAAATGGGGCGTTCACTTGGAGTAACAGGAGGGGTGGAGAAAGACAGATCGCTTCCCGCCTAGATAGATTCCTAATCTCTTAAAATCTATTAATGGAAGGTGTTACCGTGTTCTCTGATACTCTCCCCAGTGGAGGATCGGATCATTGGCCCATTTCTCTCACGGCCACTATTCTAGGCACGCCCAGGAACAAACCATTTCGGTTTGAAAAATTTTGGCTAGATCATCCAGATTTTAATCAGCTAGTGGAAAAATGGTGGCATGAACCATTGGAGCTCAAAGGCACTAAGATGTATAAGTTTCAAGGTAAATTAAAACATGTGAAGCTCAGAATCAAAGAGTCGAACAAAAAGGTCTTCGGAAACATTTTCGAAGAAAAAATAAAATTAGAAGGGAAGTTAGAGAAACTACACAGTGAATGGATTCAGGGCAACAGTAGTCCAGAAACCGTGGATCAGGATAAAATATTGATGCAACAATGGCAAGATAGATGCCAACAGGAGTAAATTCTATGGAGACAGAAATCCAGAATTCAATGGCTTAGAGAAGGAGAACAAAACACCAAATTTTTCCATCGACCAGCGCTGGATTACAAAGGGGTGAATAAGATCCTTAGCCTCAAGAATGAGCAAGGGGAGCATATTGAAGATCATCAAAATATTGCTACCTTACTAACAGAGCACTTCAATAACATAGCCCAGGAACCAGAGATAGACATATCGGAGGCGATTGGGAACCTTATCAAATCGATCCGTGCTTCCATTTCGAACGAACAAAATCAAGCTCTAAGCAGAGCGATCTCTATTGAAGAAGTGGAGGAGGCGGTTAAGGAAATGCCCAATGACAAAGCACCAGGACCTGATGGCTTCACCATAAATTTCTACAAGGCTTGCTGGGAGATAGTCAAATGGGATGTTTGGCAAGTGGTGAAGGACTCTCGACGCTCAGCGTCGATTCTGAAAGCTTTGAACTCTACCTTCATAGCTCTTATTCCCAAAGAAGAGGATGCAAAAACCCCAGCAAAATTCCGTCCCATCGCCCTCTGCAACGTCCTTTACAAAATTATCTACAAGGTCATTACCAACAGACTGACGCATATCCTTCCCGGTCTCATATCCAAAGAACAATCTGGATTTGTGGAGAGGAGGCAAATTTTGGATAACATCTTGTTGGCTCAAGAGATGGTCCACACTCTGCAGTCCAGAAAGATGGCTGGGATGATGATGCAACTAGACTTATCGAAGGCATATGATAAAGCAAGCTGGAAATGCCTGGAAGCAATCCTTACATCTTTCGGTTTTGACAGCCATTGGATAAGGTGGATTATGGCCCTGATCAAATCTACTAGATTTTCCATTCTGGTTAACGGTGCCCCAGCCAACCAATTCACCCCTTCCCGAGGGCTTAAAAAAGGAGATCCCCTGTCCCCTTTCCTTTTTGTCATTCTCATGGAAGGACTGAGCAGGCTCATTAGGCAGGTGAAGGAGGAAGGTAAAATCAAAGGCCTACAACCATTTCCTTCCATTCCTGCTACAACTCATCAACAATTTGTGGACGACACGATGTTGCATGGGTCATCCACTGTAAAAGAGGCTCAAGGTTTTAAGAAAATCCTAAATCTGTTCAGCGAGGCTTCAGGTATGGACATCAATTTATCCAAGTCAACCATTTTCTTTTTTAATACTAATATTGCGGTTCATAGAAACCTATCTCGCATTCTAGGTTTCAGGAGAGGCAGTCTGCCCCCCAGATACTTAGGAGCCCCCCTCTGATAAATTATGGCATAAGTCTCACTAGGAAAAAATGTTGGACAACCTGAAGAGAAGATGCCAACACTGGACGCACAGAGCTCTTAATTTAGCTGGAAGGTTAATCTTGACTAAAGATGTTCTCTAGGCTATCCCTCAGTATATGTTGTCCATCATTCCGACCCCACAAGGAATCCTTCAACAAATCAGAAACATTCAGAGAACTTTTCTTTGGTCCGGCAACGCACAGAAAAAAAATGGCCTTTAGTTGCTTGGAACAAACTTTGCAAGCCGAAGCTTTTAGGTGGGTTAAACCTTATAGATCCCCTAACCATAAACAAAGCATGTGGTGCTAGATTATGGTGGAAGTGGTTAAAGGAACCAAATCTACCGTGGGCTCGCCACTGGAGGGCGAAATATGCCCCCTCACGGAGAAACCAAGATTTTATTAGAATGCAGGATAACCCTGAGGGATCCCCAATTTGGAATCTGGCTAGGAGAAACAGAGACATCATTCAGGAAAATAGTTTTTGGGAAGTTTGTAATGGCGAAACAACCCTCTTCTGGGAGGATGCGTGGCAACAACATCCCAAATTGGAAAAGCCAGAATTTGAAGAATTACAAAGGGGATTGCAAGAACAGGGGAGGATTACAGTCAACCACTGTTGGGCATAGGGCGACAATGACATAACATGGAGGAAATGGGCAAAAAGTGAGATAGAGGTAGGGAATATGAACGCGAGCAACCTGATCAGCATATTAGACAAAAGGAAAATTAGGACAGCTCAGGAAAGCGACAAGCTAAGATAGGGACACCAAGGAGGGGGTAATTTTACCCTCAAAGAGGCTAGAATATACATTGAAAAGGCAGAACAGATGGATAAGAAAGCTTGGAGCAGTAAAGTATAGGACTCCCAAAGTTGGCCAAAAGTTAGGACCTTCCTATGGCTGTTGATGCAGAGGAAGACACTTACATGGGAGAATCTTCATAAGAAAGGGTTCAGCGGCCCATCAAAGTGTCCACTCTGCAACGGGGAAGATGAAACCATGAATCATCTATTCAACAACTGTGACTTAGCCGATAATTTATGGAAATGGGCAGAAACAATCATGAAGCAAATGGACAGAAACAGAGACTCAGTCCAGGACACTATTGAGAAAAGCCGAGGAAATTTCTCATGCCATCAAAAAGTAAATACCATCCGTAAATTATTGCCAGGATTCATCACTTGGGCCCTTTGGAAAGAAAGAAATAGACGGGTGTTTATGGATGAAAATAGACATATTACCCACTCATATGAGACCATCAAGCAAAATATCAAACAACTGGTAAGGGTAAAATGCAAAACAGTGTAGAAGGACAAACCCAAGGATGAAGACTTACAAATTTTGAGGATCTTTGACTTGGATAAGGAGGTGGAAAGTCCGACTGGTAGGCCGCAATAGGAACTCAGAACATCCATAAAATTCTGGAAGCGTCCTCCTCCCGGTTTCCTCAAGTTGAATTTTGATGGTGCCTCGTGAGGTAACCCCAGTCTCGCAGGCTTTGGAGGAGTAATCAGAAACAATGATGGAGAAATCCTGCATATTTATAGCAAGGCAATGGGAGAAGGGATGAACAATGAAATGGAATTTACCGCTTTGGAGCAAGGCCTCAGAATTTTGAGAAGACTCCAAGCGGGAGCTACTGTGATCGAGGGTGATTCTCAGCTTGCCATCACAGCAGCTAAGAAAATGTATGAAGGAACGAAGCCGAGCAAGGTAACGCATCACTGGAGATTAGCAAAGGTCACAGAAAGCATAGCAGAGTAGTTGGGGTTGCTGAAAGGCTTGGTGTTTGAAGAGGTTCATCGTAAAGCCAACGTCGTAGCCGACCACTTGGCAAATGTTGGCATAGAGCACCCCAACGTCATATGGGACAATTGTTGGCAGGACGTCCACTGCCCGAAATTAAAAGAGGAATGTACCCGGCTCTCAAGGCAGGATCTTTCGAATGAGAGTTAGGTGCGATTGGGAAGCGGAGATCATACGCACAACGGTATGTCAATAATCACAGTAGGTGCCATGAATGGAAATAAAGGCCAACAGGGGAATGAAGGACAAAGTGGTTAGAAGCAATCAATGCTTAAGCAAGGGCAGGCAAAACATCGTTTTAAAATGAACCACACAGAAAAGAGTCGCCAATTCAAAAAAGGGTTAGGGGACACCTGGAGGAAAACAAAGATGTTCAGAACGGGAGATCAGAGAGAAGATCTGCGGGATCATCCAAGAAATTATAATCCATTACATAGCCATAATGATGACCGGACAGGCCAGAGTCAGGGTAACTAGCTAGTGGGTTATGGAGAACTGATCATAATCATCTCTTTAAATAGAGACTCTAGTAACATAATGAGACTCAATTCTACGAAAGGTGAGTATCAGAGAGTTTCCCTCAGTTTCAATCTGTGGAGGAAAAAAGGCAGAGTTGGAAGCAGGATGGCGAGTGGAGGAAGTCGAAATGCCTCGGCCAATCGAGAGTTGAAGCGAGCACAAGTGGTTTACGAGACTCGTACCTCCCAAAAGGAAAAACGAAAAATCGCGGAGCTCGAAGCTATGGTTGAGGAGGAAGAAGAGAAAATGGAGGAGCGGGATCTGCTTAAGGAAGTCGACTAGGTGGAGGATCCAGGCACGGTTACCACTCGGGAAACACAATTTGTCAGAAACCAGACGGAGATGTGGAGAGTGAAAAAGTTGTTGGCCAAAGCTCTCAGCGTGCAAGGAGACTCGGAAAACCAGCTGCGGATTTCGCATCAAGCTCTTGCTTCGGCAAATGAGGAGCACACGACCATTTTAGAAAGCCTAGAATTCAAGATGAGCAGCATGGAGCAACAACCTGATACCCTGTCAAAGAAGTTCATGGTTTTGCTCAACATATTGCAGAAAACCATCCATCAGGAAGGCCAGGCAATTGGGGAATCTTCGAGAGGAGCTGCGAATCCCAAATCTCCTTTACCACCCGGTGGAGCAGTCCAGGCCAGGACGACAAATGAAAAGGAAAAATCCAAAAATTACATAGTGCTGGATACGTTCTGAATGCATGCAATCAGCAGGTGATGTTTTGGGGCCCTATGTCTATGTTTTCTCGGCGGTCTTATCCGTAGATGTAAGGTTACTTTTGGGGTATGGGCGTCTTTGTATCTGACTTATAAATAGTCTCAGATCATTTTGGTCAGTCCTCTGCAGGATCCTGTCTCTAATGGCTGCCCTGCGTGGTATGCTGAGGGATCTTTGGTCAGGTGTAGGGGTCAATTAGGCATAGTCAAAGGCAAAATCTGCTAAGGAAGGCCTCTTACTACTCCGGCAGTCTTTTGTACAATATGTTTTTCGTTTAATATAATCTAACAACGCTGATTTACAAAAAAAAAAAAAAAAAAAAAAAAACATGCAAATTTTTACAATAATAAATTTCAATTATAGCAACAAGCACATCATTCTCAACCAATTTTCTTTTGAAATTCAAAACTAGAGAGAAGGGAAGAAAACAACTTGAAAACATGCATTTTCTGAAGTCGTTTTAATATTTAGCAATGTAATGATCAACTACATTCAATTGTAATTAATACTAAGAATGAATTGCATACATTTTGAGGGAGTTGTTGATATTCCACGACCGAAAACAATTCTAAATTTATCTAGAGCGGAGTATAGCCATCAACAAATAATGCCAGACTATAAATACAAGCTTGGGCTCATAGGAGATAACCACCTCCCAAGGCTAGCCTACTACAAATCCAACATAATAAGGAAACATTCTAATCGAGTTAATGTGTGGTAAGCATAGTGGCCATGTTAGGTCCTAGTAGTAGATCCAAGTGGTTGATCGAGAATACACAAATTCCAAGTCTGCTCAAAACCATTGCAAGTCCTACGAAATTTTAATAATATAAATGTGCATAGGGTGGTCCATAGTAGTTGTTGTCTTTAATATCGTATAATAAATGCATATAATAGAGATTAAAAATAAGAAGCATGAAAACAATGAGCAATAAAGCCTTAGAGGTGAAAATCTATTAGATTATACCATTCCATATGTTACATTTAGTGTACAATTGACCTCTTATATAAATATATATGACCATAATGAATTATTTCATTATTCAATTCCAACCAAATCCATTATTTTTCATCCCTAACTTTGTCTTGCTTTCTCACATAAACATTACTTATGATTCACAACTAGTAGTTACTCCAACATACTCCCACTTAACAAGTACTTTTGATCTTAATATGCATAGTTCAATTCTCCTTGAAATAGCTCACTTTTCATCTTCATCCTCTATGCTCACTACTCTTTGTCTTTATGCACCTAAAAAAACATAAACCATTTCACTCCTCCTACATCATGACCAATCATCATCATCGATTTTGTGTGGTTTACTGATAACCATTGCACCATTAGTTTTTTGCATTGCCTTACCCTCAACCATTACAATCCTTAATATGCCAAGTAGTTTTTGCTTACCATAAACAACAAATCACATTGTGTGGTTTATGAGACCACAAGTATTAGTGGTTTCAGCCATGAACCTTCTTTTACAAAGTGGTTTTAATAACACCACAAACTTTTCAACATAACATATTTTGGTAGAATACATACCTCGTCAAGCTTGTACAACATTATTGATTCAAGTACTACTTTGGAATGTTGTTTTTATCTACAACTTCATTTGCTTCTACAAAATATTATTATTCTTATCTTGTTTCTTTAATTTATCTTGTTCCTTGCATGTTTTCTATATTTTGTTGTTCTTTCTGTCTTCATCATTCATTTTTTCCATGATGTTGCATCATTATCTCTATCATCATCTTCTTCCGTTACAGGCCACTCTTTGCTATTCCATCATTCTCTTATCATCATCTTCTTTCACCATTCTCTTTGTTTTCATCTTCTTCTATCATGGAGCCTTCTTCTTTTTCATTTTTGAACTTTGATTTTTCTTACAAACAACCAATTATTGATATAAAGTCAGGCAGATTAATCTCAAAAGGCTGGGATAATTTAAAAAATTTGGGACCAAGTTATAATGAAGTGAAATTTTAATATTTTGATGAATCGTGTAACTAGAAAGGATTCTAGAAATCCATTAATGGACATACATGAGTTCCATCCACTGTACTCATATATCTCAGTAGATAGAATTCTAGGAATCCATTTGTTACATGATTCATCAACATATTAAACCTTGTCTTCATTATAACTCGGTCCCAAATATTTGAGATAAACTTATGGGACTAATCCACCTCACTTTTCCCCTTCAATCGAAGATTCAACTTCTCCAATTTCATATTGAGATAGCATGTGAGTATGACTAACATCCTCGTATCTATCCTAGTGGTTAATTGTAAAAATTAATGCCACACCCTCTATCTATATAAGAGAGTACTTGCTACACAATTACTACATCTATGCCTTGACTTTAGAATGATTAGAAAACACTAGGGGAAAACAACTTGTTTATGCCTATACTTTTATATGACTAGAAACTTTTGCACTATCAAGTACAATGAAACATGAAACCCCCCTCCCCCCCAAACCCCCCCTTCCCTGCTTTTCAAATCAGTACATATGCATATTTACATCATTTTTTCAAATAAAGTACAACAAATATTTAAAAATGTTTCTCTAATCCCAAAGTGACCATTATTATAATAGGTATCAAAGCAAGGTTGCAAAATAAGATCATAGCCAATGAAATGAAGGAATATATTATATATATTATATATATATATATATAACATTATTTTATTTAAAATGTTAACTTTAGGTAATGTTATTTAATTTTAAGTCAAATAGCGATGAATGGGTAGTCAAATGATTTAGCCAATACTTAATACATGCCAAGATAATAATATAATTTTATATAGAAAACTAAAATAATTTTCATTTTAATTGTTTTCATTTTTTTTTATGAGGGCGATGTAATTACTCCAACCTTAATATGGAGTTGATATATAGTATTTAAAAAGTATTAATAAAAAAAAAAGGGTTTAATATGCATTATAAATCAATTATATCAATATGCATGTGGAGTAAAAGGTTTTAACATCAAATATATAAACAAAGAAAAAGAGCTAAATATCATATTTTATTAATAGGTTCTTTCTAATTCAAAGTATAAGGGAGATTTGTAATTCCTTCAATGTTTAATATGGAGTTGACATATAACATTTTAAAACATATTAATAACAAAAAAAATTATATGTAGATATATGCATGGACATAACATCTAATATTATGAAAAAATACTAATAACATATATAGAGAGAGAGAGAATATCTTATGGATATATGTCTTTTACTTGGGAATATGAGAGGAAAATATTGGAATTTTAATGTGAAGAATGTGAAACATCAATAAAATATTATAATGCCAACTATTGATATATAAATTTTATTATAGTAAAAACAAATATCAAATTTTCTGAGTTGTAAATCTTTCTTAAGTTTTACTCTGGATAAAAAAATTTATCCTTTAAAATGTAAATAAATTCCAAAGTCCATAAATTATACTAATTTATTATCCAAATAAAATTATAAAACCTTCACATCTAACTCACACATATTCACAAAAAATATACCTCAAACACATATTTAATCTGAATTAAAAATATTTAAAAATAAAAATAAAAATAAATAATATTTATCATAAAACCTTTCTAATACATCGAGAAAGATTAAACTCAATAAACTACAAAACTACATATTTGAATTGGAAATCATAGCATGTATTAATATATCTGGAAAGATTAAACTCACGAAACTGCAAAACAACATATATGAATTGGAAATCATAATTTATATTAAAATTGAATTTGGATTCGACACTATGACATATGCACCTATAATTAAAGTTTAAAATCATTTTAAAAAATGAAATATGGATCGTTGTGAACAATTATTTCTCAAAAAATTTCTATTTTTCTTCTATTTCCTGAAATATATTAAAACAATGCCAAGACCATGACAATAAATGGGAACCAATATGTTGGATCAGGTGCACAACGAAAACTGAATTAAAAACACACCAGAAGCACATATAACACAGTATTTAACGTGGTTCACCCAACCAATCTGGACTATGTCCACCAAACAAAGGCATCAGGAATATATTAATCAAATTGGAGATTACATCAAGAAATCCTCACACTCTCTTAGCAAATCATCCGAATGATTTCCTGTTATATAGCATAGAGAATCTAACAACCTCATAACTCCCTCATATCAAATATAGGAGGCATTAACTCCCTCCCAACAACTTGGAGCTAATCTAGGAACTGAATTCCTATTGTTGTCATCCTTCAGAGATTTTTGCCTATTTGACTCAAACAGAAAATCTCAACAATCTCCACCTTGACAACAATTCGCCTGATGCCCTGTTATTATTATTTTATCTTTTCTACAAGCCAAGAGAAGCCAAACACCAGCGTAGCTTCTCCAACAAAACTGGTTTCGTGAACATGTCTGCACAGTTCTCCTTTGTATGCACCTTTTCAAGAGAGACTGCCCTTTCAGTGATAACATGTCTTACAAAATGGTACTTAATTGGAATATGCTTTGATTTACTATGATAGGCCAGATTCTTAGCCAAATGTATTGCACTTTGACTATCACAAAGTAACCTGATGTTGTCCTGTAACCTACCAAACTCACCAAGCAAAACTTTCAACCAAACCGCCTCTTTGCAAGCATGAGAAGCAACAATGTATTCTGCTTCAGTAGTGGACAAAGCAACAATGTTCTGTAGCTTTGACATCCAGCTGATAGCTCCACCTGCAAGAGTAAAGACGTACCCTAAAGTTGACCTTATCTTATCCAAGTCACCTGCAAAATCGGAATCAACATATCCGCAAACAAATTCACTACTCTTATTGTAAGAAATACAATAACTACTTGTGTCTCTCAAGTACCGAAGCACCCACTTCACTGCTGACCAGTGTTCTTTACCCGAATTTTCCATGTACCTGCTGACAACCCTAACTGCATGTGAAATATCTGGTCGAGTACAAACCATCGCATACATTAAACACCCTACTACATTGGCATATGCAATTCGAGACATATAATCCTTTTCTTCATCTGTATTAGGACATAAACTCGAAGAAATATTAAAATGGGAAGCTAAAGGGACTGAAACAGGCTTCACATTATCCATACAAAATCTCAAAAGTATTTTCTCAATATACTTTTGTTGTGATAGCCATAGCTTACCATTGCTCCTGTCTCTGAAAATCTCCATGCCCAAAATCTGTCTTGCTGCTCCTAGATCTTTCATATCAAATGTCCTTGCCATCTGAGCCTTCAACCTGTTGATTTCTTCTATGCTTTTGCTTCCTAAAAGCATATCGTCAACATAACAATACCAAGATAATGAATATGCCATTATTCAACTGTTTAAAATAAACACAATGATCATATTCACTTCTAACATATTTCTGGCTCAACATGAAAGAATCAAACTTCTTATACCACTGCCGAGGCGACTGCTTCAGGCCATATAATGACTTCTTGAGCCTGCAGACAAATTTCTCATTGCGATGCTAAACAAACCCTTCTGGTTGTTCCATATATATTTCCTCATCTAAATCACCATGTAGAAATGCAATCTTAACATCTAACTGTTGCAACTCTAAATCAAGCAAAGCCACTAATGCTAACACAATTCTAATTGAAACAATTTTAACCACTCGCGAAAAAATCTCATGAAAGTCAATACCAGCTTTCTGAGAAAACCTTTTTGCAACCAGTCGCGCTTTGTACATGTCTTCCATATCATTCACACCCCGTTTCAGCTTGAAAACCCATTTACACCCCACAGTTTTCCTGCCTTTCGGAAGCTCCACCAGATCACATGTGCCGTTTTTACTCAAGGCCATCATTTCGTCCTTCATGGCTGCTTTCCACTTGTCACTTTTCGAACCTTCTATTGCTTCTTGATAGCACAAAGGTTCATTGTCATTAGCAGTAAATGCAACAGAAGTGACATAATCATCATACCTTCTCGGTGGTCGTTTGATTCTTGTCGACCTCCTTAATGATGTTTCTGGCGCTTGATAGATCTATAGTCTAAGTTAGTTTAACTATTAATAATTAAAAGTTATAATTAATAATTTTGATACATCTATAGTCTAAGTTAGTTTAAAATTATAGATTTTGATAGATCTATAGTCTAAGTTAGTTTAACTATTAATAATTAAAAGTTATAATTAATAATTTTATTAATTTATTTTTTCTTTTTGTGTAATTTAGTTTAGCCAAAATGTATTAATTAATAATTTTAATCGATAATTTTATATTTTTACTTTTATTTTTATGTAATTTAACCAAGTCAAAAATGTTTAATTAATAATTTTATTAATTTATTTTTTATTTTTGTGTAATTTAACTTAGCCAAAATGTTTTAATTAATAATTTTAATTGATAATTTTATATTTTTACATTTTTTTTATGTAATTTAATCAAGTCAAAAATGTTTTGATAACATAACATAATAGGACATTACAACATCTCTTCCAAACTGGGTTGGAGAGTTAGTATTGATGCGTCATGGTATTAGCTCATGATATTATAACAAAGTCTATTTCCAAGTTAATAAAATCCATGGGAAAATGAGGGTGAATATCCATGATTAAAAATTTTATTATATGGTAAGTATCAAGTTTTTATGTGCTTATTAATGAAAGTTAAATATAGTTACGAAATTATTAATGAAAGTTAAATATGGTTACAAAATTATTATTTTAATTAAATGGTGAAATAGATCTTAATTTATAGCTATTTTTTATATCTTATATAATTTAATGTGATAGAGGTTTCTCAAAAGTAATTATAAAGTATTTTGATTGTAAAATGATAGATGGTTTTTGGGCATGTGGGGTATTGTGAACTATCATATTGGCCCATGGTATTGTAACGAAGTCTATTACAAGTTAATAATATTTATGGTAAAGTGGGCATGAATATCCATGGTTTAAAAATTTATTATGTTGTAAAGTTATTATAAGTATTAATGTTTTTATGTAAACAAATGGTTAGATAATCATTATTATAATTTATAAGGTAAATGGATCTTAACTTAAGCTATTATTTATATGTTATATAATTTAATGTGATATGTATATTATGATATTTTTTT
>APFE030008082.1:46603-73476 GCA_000404065.3 Pinus taeda | reverse complement strand
TTCTGCATAAAAATATGAGCAATCTGTGCAGCTCTATAGGTAGATTGCACAGGTATGAAATGTGCAGCTTTACTCAGCTTGTCCACTACTACGAAAATGGAGTCATTGTTCCTTTTTGTCTTAGGCAGTCCTGTGATGAAGTCCATGGAGATGACTTCCCACTTCCATTCCGGAATTTGCAGTGGTTGTAACAATCCTGCTGGGTGTTGATGTTCTGCTTTAATCTGCTGACATTCTAGGCATTGCGATAGGTATTCGACAATGTTCTTCTTCATTCCTGGCCAGAAATATTCCTTTCGGATTGCTGTTATCATCTTCTGATAACCCGGATGACCTGCATAATGACTAACATGAAATTCATCCATAATCAGATTTTTGATCCTGCTTTGATTAGGCACATATAACCGTTTCTTAAAATAAATTCTGCCAGCATCGTCCACTTCATATTCCTGTTGGCTGTCCTTTTTAGCAGATTGCTGTATTTGTAATTTTAGCTGCTGATATTCGGTGTCTTGATCTGCAATTTCCTTGATAATTTCTAGGAAGGGACTTTTCCATCCACTAATGGAAATTTCATACAAATTTTGTACCTTCCGGCTCAAAGCGTCAGCCACCTTATTTTCCTTCCCCTGTAAGTGTTTTATATCGAAATCGAACCCACTTAGAAAATCTACCCACCTTGCTTGTCTAGCGTTCAAGGTAGGCTGGCTGAAGTAGTTGGTCAAGCTGTGGTGGTCAGTATGCAGCAGAAATTTTCTGCCCATGAGATAATGTCGCCACATCTTCAGGGCATGTATCACGGCAGCCAACTCCAAATCATAAGCTGAATATTTTTGCTCGTGATCTTTTAATTTGCGAGACTCGTAAGCTATTACTCTGCCTTCTTGCATTAAAACTCCTCCCAATCCTTCTTTACTGGCATCCGTACATACCACGTAATCCTTATTAGGATCTGCTATATTTAACACAGGTGCTGTGGTGAGTAAATGTTTTAATTGCTCAAAACTTTTCTGGCAATCTGGGGTCCAATGAAATAGTTTCCCTTTCTTCTGTAATGAGGTAATGGGAAAGGCCACCTTAGAGAAGCCTGCCACGAATCTCCTATAATATCCTGCCAACCCCATAAAAGATCGGACATCCGTTACATCTTTGGGAATTGGCCAGTCCATTATAGCTTTTATGTTCTCCGGATCTACTGCAATTCCTTCTTTTGAGATTACGTGACCCAGATACTGAATTTCTTCCTTGAAAAAGTCACACTTGCTAAGTTTAGCATACAACTGATGTTTCCGAAGGGTCTGCAATACTATTCGAAGATGCTCATAATGTTCTTCAATATTGCGTGAATAAATTAGAATATCATCAATAAATATCAGTACAAACTGATCCAAGTAAGGATGGAAGATACCATTCATTAGACACATGAAGGCTGCCGGGGCGTTGGTGAGGCCAAACGGCAAAACTACAAATTCATAGTGTCCATACCTGGTTCTAAAGGCTGTTTTCGCGATATCTTCATCTTTAATTCTGATCTGATGATAGCCTGATCGTAAGTCGATCTTGAAGAACACGGTTGCACCTTTCACCTGGTCAAACAATTCATCTATCCGGGGAAGAGGATATTTGTTTTTAATAGTCAACTTATTCAGTTGTCTGTAATCAATACACATCCTAAGGGTGTCGTCTTTCTTTTTAACAAATAGCACCGGGGTTCCCCATGGAGACACACTCGGACGGATGTAGTTCTTCTCAAGTAACTCCTGCAACTGCATCTTTAATTCTGTCAGCTCAGGTATACTCATTCTGTAGGGCGCTCGTGACACTGGTGCAGCCCCCGGCACCAACTCTATGGTGAAATCTATGTCTCTCCGCGGCGGCAGCCCGGGAATCTCTTCCGGAAACACATCCGCAAATTCTTGTATTACTGGAATGTTATTCAAAGATGTTGTCTTGTCCTTAGAATTTGAAAAACCTACTTGGATGGCATACACTTGACAGCCCTTCCGTATACATTTTACCAGCTGATTTGTAGTTATCGACCGGACCTACACAGGTCGCTTAATACCCTGCATTTCTTTGCTGTTTCCTTGCTGATCTCTGTAATAGATGATTTTGTTTTTACAGTCCACCAATGACCAATGCTTTTCCAACCAGTCCATTCCAATTAAAATATCATAAGAACCTAGAGGGAGTATGTTCAAGTCGGCTGTTATTGGCTGGTCTGCTATAGTGAAAGAGCAGTTATTGATCTTAGAGGTTACCTTCCGTTTAGCTCCCGTGGCCAATTGTACTAACCAAGGATTTTTAAATTTAACAGACTGTAAATTACAACGTTCCACTACTTTTGGATTTACATAACTTAGCGTGGCCCCAGGATCAATTAAAACAGATATGGGAAGGTTTGAAATTTTACCTTCGAACTCAACCATTGTTGGCTAGTACTCCGCCTACCGATCCTCCAATGCTGCATTGATTCTGGGTACGCTTCGTCCCACTTCACCAACAGTTGAAGCTTCATGAATCTGGGATAACTGTTCAGTTCCTTTTCGCTGTGGGCAATTCTTAATGTAATGAGGTCCCCCACAACCCCAACACTGTAAAGGAGGTCTTGTTGTTCCTTCATTATCCAATCTGATTTGTTGTTCACTGGCTTTGGGTTCATTTGCAGTTCTGAACTTGGATGTAGTCTTTGTTGCAGATCTGTTATTGATTCCTTTGCTAGTCCCTTTTATTCCACTGCTGCGATTTCCTTTGAAGTTTCCAGCTAACTTGAAATTTTTCTTCTCACTCCACTTTCTATTAGCAGTTTCTCCTTTCTGTTTACTCTGCTGATAATAGATTGTAGCCTTGCGGATTACCTCATCCATCGATTTTGGATTATCGAATTCAATTCTTTCCCGCATATACGGGGGTAAACTGCTAACGAAACGCTGCACCTTTGCCTTTTCCTCCCTTATATATGGGACGTAGCGAAGTAATGACGTAAAACGGGTAACAAACTCATCCATAGTCTGCTGTCCTAATCGTAGGTCATGAAATTCTCTGGCTTTCTCATCATAGAAGCGTTCAGTTAAATATCTCTCCTTGAAAATTTTTTGAAAATTGTCCCATGTTATGTTTTGCTCAGTAACCCCCTTGACAATCTTCACTTCTTCCCACCATAAGGTAGCTTTTCCTTGCAACTGAAAAATAGCCAGTCGTGCCTTAAGGTTATGATCGTATTCATAAAGTTGGAAATATTTGTTCATGTTTATTAACCATGCTTCAGCTGCTTCCTCATGTTCTCCGTCAAAATGAGGTGGCTTAATCTTGCGGAATTCCCCTTGTAATTCCATCCTTTGCCTTTTTGAGGTTTGCTGTTCGAATGCGTTGTCTGAGCGTTCTTCCTGCTCTTCTGATCCTTCAGGAGGTATGTGATGATTATGTTCTTCTGATAACCTTGGGTGTTCCACACTAGGATTAGCGGGCAACTGGTTTTGTCTGTCGGACAAGTTTTTTAAAATTCTCTCCTGCTCTATTGTTAATCAAGCATTGTCTTCTCGCAACCGAGCCATTTCATTTTTTAGCTCCTGCACTGTTTCCAAAATGGCTTGGTTTGTAATCCTCGCCTCTTCTCCAAGTTGTACCCACAACTCTGGATTATTGTCCCCGCCGGTCATGTTCTGTCCCATTACAGGTCGTCGGGACGTTTTCTCTGCCCTCCTCATGACTTTCGTTTCCAGAATTCACTCCTGTAAAAGGGAACAGTTCAAGAGTAATAATAGAATGATCATCTACTAATTGATTCACTAAAGGGTCCTTTTATGATTGTCTTGCCCAGAGGCCACAGTGCTGTATCTGGGCTCTGATACCATATGTCACAATCCTCTAAATAAATTTTTTTTTTTAAACTATATTATATTCCTAACCTATTCAATCCCTAGAATAAAGGTTTACTATATCACGGTGACATGCATTGATATAAAGCTTGGATCTATTTTTAATTCGTAACTACACTTTGGTATTTATATTATTCATATTTATAAAACATTAAACCATTCAATATGCAATATCGAATGTTAAAATACATAGGAATTAATGTCATAATACCACACCATATACAATCTTCCCGATTCATCGTCGGGTTAACAAATACTTGCCACCTGTGATGAGGTACAGTCACCCACCTGCCGGAAGGTGTAACATTTATGGCAACCGCGGGGTCACCACTTCCTCGGGATCGCCAATACAGTGGACGGTTCTGATTGCTCCTCCGCAATCGGACGGTGGAGGTTTCCAGGGTTTTGGCGGCATTGTTTTTAGGGTTGAAGAACGGGGTTTCCGGGTCATTTGTCTTTGTTTGGGTTGCCGAGAGCGGCTTCCAGTTCTATTCCGCCATGGTTCCTTCAGTCCGGTCTCGGCCCTGGTTTATTCCACCACCCTCGAACTGTTGCAGGCGACGAGCTCTCCATTGATGCCTTGCTTCGGCACATCCCCGACTGGTATGTAACTCTTTTTACTGTGATTTCTCAGAGAAACTATCTTGCTATGCGTTGATATAATTAATAATTCACTGATGTTCGCTAGCAGGTATCTGTGGTTTCGTAATGGCGGTAGCCGCATTGATGGTACAGGGGTTTGCTTCCATATCATTACCCAGGTAAGTTAAATAACTCACAGTCTTCTGTTCTCGACTATTGCAAAAGTTCGCCGCCTTATACTACCTTGTTTCCTACCAGGTCTATTGATAAATTTGCCATTGAAGACGAATCACGGTTTTCTTCCTTTGCACTTGTTTTATTCAGAGTTCAATGTATAGAACGGGTCTCCTAGGGTTAGGGTAGTCTGGCTTAAGACTCGAACAGAGTTATCTGTGTACAATTTTAATGACTGTAAATTATTGGGGTTTTCAGATTAAGCTATATGTAATGATTGGGTCACTATAATTACCGCTTGTCTTGTTATGACAGTTACGGGTTTTTACCCGACCTGGTCGGTGTCAAAAGGGGGTTTCCCTATTTTTCATCATTGTTAATATGTGTGTCCCCATAATTTAAAGGACCGGCTTTGTCACAAAATTTCCATATGTTAATGATAATGTTCTTTGGTCGTTCGATTCGCCTGTATGGTTTTTCGATTATGATTCTTACAGATTTGTTTCCATTCGGCCGTCGGCCTACTTATGACCTCACGATATCGTAATTAGATTTGTACTTATAAAGACTGCATTTGATATTTTTTCTCTTTCGTTAATTCGTTATACTATGAGCTCTTTATATGCACTTCTACTGTGTAATGATTTTGGGATCTTTGAGGAAAAGATCCGGTTGTCCGAACAGAGTGATGCTGAGTTCTATCTGTCGTTTAATCATACGATGACTGTGACGGCATGTTCAACTCCGGCTATTTAATGAAATCTTTTGTTTTCTTTTCCCTTAGCAAGTAAAAACCCTGAATAGTTATTTCAATAGATGGGTTTTTGACATTGGGCTTCGGCCCTTTTTGCTGTGGCTTACCGCCACCAGGTGGTGTTCACCTGCGCGCAATTGCTCAGACCGAATACTCATATATTATCGAAGTCATAAATTTACTTTATGCTATGACTCTGTTTATTTATGTTTTGATAAGGGTTTACCTGAACGATAGCGAGACTATCGCTGTCCGGAAGTGCCCATTAATTTATGGTGATACTTATGCGGATTGTGTTATTTGACAAACCTCTGGTTGTTTATTGCTACTGCTGCGTTCATTACGTACCGTATTTTGCTTGGTGATATGAAGGCTTCTGTTCATGTTACCCGACAGATAATTGTTTCACTTAATTGGGTGATTTGTTTCTAAATACAAAGTTTGGGTTATCTTGCTATATATATTAGGAACTTTCATATAACTTTACTCTAAAGATTTCCGCATCCTGATACTGTTTCTTTTTCATAAATCGCTGTCTGTCTATTTGTCATATGAACATGTCTTTTGTATAGAAAGCTATGCAGAAATTAATCTATCTACTCTTCAGATATCTATTTTTCTTGTTTATGATTCAGGTTAATGTACAGACAGAGTATAATATACATGTTTTACTTGGACCTTCAGTTTCCTGTTCTCTTTTCTTTCATTACGTATCTATTATATGGAATACATAAATGATAATAATAATTTAAATCCTGCCTCATAGTCTAATAACGATTAAATATTAATAATCAACTATTATCACTATTATCAATACCCAATCCTGGGGTTTAGTAGATTGGTATACTTACCTGTACTTCTGTTGCTTCCTTCCGCTCTGCTATCACCTATTGAAGACTATTCTGATGCTTGATATCCACCCAGCCACGAGACCAGTCGTCTGCACTGCGTCTCTCCCCCAAGCAACCCCTTGCTGGCCACAGCCTCTGCAATGGGAAACACAATTGTGCCAGTGCTATCTGGTCCTCACCAGACGTAGCACCTTTTCCATAGCTCAGTGCCTCTTTTCTCTTCTGTCATTTTTTTCCTGTTTGTTCAAAAAACAACCTAGGTCTTTTCTCCTCTTCTTTTTTCTAAGGAGAAGAGAAACAGTTAGGGTTTTACCCTAATATTCTGGCAACTGCTTTTCCTTTCCTTCTCATGCATAAAGAGAGGAAAATAACTTTCTTTTTCATGAAACTATCATGCGCACAAAATTATGCATTTCATATTATTAATTTTAAAACATATAATATTTCCATCACTTCAAGAAGATAGTAATTTATGTTTATCTTTAACCACAGGGTAAATAAGTAATTTATTTACGTAAACTTATTTGGTCATTACATCTCCTCCCCCTGAGATTGGACACCGTCTCGGTGTCTCTCAGAACCAAACAGATCCGGATAGGTCTTCCTCATTAATTCCTCATCTTCCCAAGTGGCCTCGTCAGGTCCAAAATGTCGCCATTGAACCTTAACTTGGGTAATAACTCGTTTCCGCAGCTGCACTTCTCTCTGGTCGAGAATGTTCAGCGGTTCGACGAGAACTTCTCCTTCCGGTTCAACCTGCAATACCCAGTTTTTAAGTTAGTTTTTTATTTATTTTTCATGTGCAATTCTTGCGGGATTTAACATAACTCATGCCTACCTGGATCTCTTGCCAACGAATCACATGTCTAGGATCATACACATACTTCTTTAAAACAGAAACATGAAATACGTTATGAACTCGGATGTGACTTGGCAGGGCCAGCTGATAAGCCACTGGTCCGACCCTTGCCAAAATTTGGAAGGGTCCACAATACCGTGGTGCCAGTTTGGCGCATCCGCTCCATTGTAAGGTGCTTCTTTTGGCTTGAATCCTAATATACACATGGTCCCCAATTTGAAATTCCTTAAATCTTCTTTTCCGATCAGCGAAATTCTTTTGCCTATCCTGGGCAGCTTTCAAGTTGACATGTACCTTCTTCACCATATCCTCCATTTCTTTTAGCATTTCAGGACCTAAGCTCAGTTTATCTTCCGGTCCTCCCCAACTAGTGGGTGTACGACATTTTCGTCCGTACATAACTTCGAATGGGCTCATCTGTGTTGAGGTATGGTAACCGTTATTATATGCGAACTCTACCAGATGTAAGTAATCTTCCCACCTCGTGGGTTGTTGCATGACATACGCCCTTAACATATCTTCTACCATCTGGTTCACTCGTTCCGTTTGCCCATCAGTTTGCGGATGATATGCCGTGCTGAAGCTTAGTTGAGTCCCTAATTCAGCAAATAATGTTTTCCAAAATGCTGAAGTGAACTTCACATCACGATCGGAAATTATGTTTTTCGGAAGCCCATGTAATCTAAATATATTCTGCATAAAAATATGAGCAATCTGTGCAGCTCTATAGGTAGATTGCACAGGTATGAAATGTGCAGCTTTACTCAGCTTGTCCACTACTACGAAAATGGAGTCATTGTTCCTTTTTGTCTTAGGCAGTCCTGTGATGAAGTCCATGGAGATGACTTCCCACTTCCATTCCGGAATTTGCAGTGGTTGTAACAATCCTGCTGGGTGTTGATGTTCCGCTTTAATCTGCTGACATTCTAGGCATTGCGATAGGTATTCGACAATGTTCTTCTTCATTCCTAGCCAGAAATATTCCTTTCGGATTGCTGTTATCATCTTCTGATAACCCGGATGACCTGCATAATGACTAACATGAAATTCATCCATAATCAGATTTTTTTATCCTGCTTTGATTTGGCACATATAACTGTTTCTTAAAATAAATTTTGCCAGCATCGTCCAGTTCATATTCCTGTTGGCGGTCCTTTTTAGCAGATTGCTGTATTTGTAATTTTAGCTGCTGATATTCGGTGTCTTGATCTGCAATTTCCTTTATAATTTCTAGGAAGGGACTTTGCCATCCACTAATGGAAATTTCATATAAATTTTGTACCTTCCGGCTCAAAGCGTCAGCCACCTTATTTTCCTTCCCCTGTAAGTGTTTTATATCGAAATCAAACCCACTTAAAAAATCTACCCACCTTGCTTGTCTAGCGTTTAAGGTAGGCTGGCTGAAGTAGTTGGTCAAGCTGTGGTGGTCGGTATGCAGCAGAAATTTTCTGCCCATGAGATAATGCCGCCACATCTTCAGGGCATGTATCACGGCAGCCAACTCCAAATCATAAGCAGAATATTTCTGCTCGTGTTCTTTTAATTTGCGAGACTCGTAAGCTATTACCCTGCCTTCTTGCATTAAATCTCCTCCCAATCCTTCTTTACTGGCATCCGTACATACCACGTAATCCTTATTAGGATCTGCTATACTTAACACAGGTGCCGTGGTGAGTAAATGTTTTAATTGCTCAAAACTTTTCTGACAATCTGGGGTCCAATGAAACAATTTCCCTTTATTCTGTAATGAGGTAATGGGAAAGGCCACCTTGGAGAAGCCTGCCACGAATCTCCTATAATATCCTGCCAACCCCATAAAAGATCGGACATCCGTTACATCTTTGGGAATTGGCCAGTCCATTATAGCTTTTATCTTCTCCGGATCTACTGCAACTCCTTCCTTTGAGATTACGTGACCCAAATACTGAATTTCTTCCTTGAAAAAGTCACACTTGCTAAATTTAGCATACAACTGATGTTTCCGAAGGGTCTGCAATACTATTCGAAGATGCTCACAATGTTCTTCAATATTGCGTGAATAAATTAGAATATCATCAATAAATATCAGCACAAACTGATCCAAGGATGGAAGATACCATTCATTAGACACATGAAGGTTGCCGGGGCGTTGGTGAGGCCAAACGGCAAAACTACAAATTCATAGTGTCCATACCTGGTTCTAAAGGCTGTTTTCGCGATATCTTCATCTTTAATTCTGATCTGATGATAGCCTGATCGTAAGTCGATCTTGGAGAACACGGTTGCACCTTTCACCTGGTCAAACAATTCATCTATCCGGGGAAGAGGATATTTGTTTTTAATAGTCAACTTATTCAATTGTCTGTAATCAATACACATCCTAAGGGTGCCGTCTTTCTTTTTAACAAATAGCACCGGGGCTCCCCATGGAGATACACTCGGACGGATGTAATTCTTCTCAAGTAACTCCTGCAACTGCATTTTTAATTATGTCAGCTCAGGTATACTCATTCTGTAGGGCGCTCGTGACACTGGTGCAGCCCCCGGCACCAATTCTATGGTGAAGTCTATGTCTCTCCGCGGCGGCAGCCCGGGAATCTCTTCCGGAAACACGTCCGCAAATTCTTGTATTACTGGAATGTTATTCAAAGATGCTGTCTTGTCCTTAGAATTTGCAAAACCTACTTGGATGGCATACACTTGACAGCCCTTCCGTATACATTTTACCAGCTGATTTGTAGTTATCGGCCGGACCTGCACAGGTCGCTTAATACCCTGCATTTCTTTGCTGTTTCCTTGTTGATCTCTGTAATAGATGATTTTGGTTTTACAGTCAACCAATGACCAATGCTTTTCCAACCAGTCCATCCCAATTAAACTATCATAAGAACCTAGAGGGAGTATGTTCAAGTCGGCTGTTATTGGCTGGTCTGCTATAGTGAAAGAGCAGTTATTGATCTTAGAGGTTACCTTCCGCTTGGCTCCCGTGGCCAATTGTACTAACCAAGGATTTTTAAATTTAACAGACTGTAAATTACAACGTTCTACTACTTTTGGATTTACATAACTTGGCATGGCCCCAGGATCAATCAAAACAGATATGGGAAGGTTTGAAATTTTACCTTCGACCTCAACCATGGTTGGCTGGTACTCCGCCTGCCGATCCTCCAATGCTGCATTGATTCTGGGTACGCTTCATCCCACTTCGCCAACAGTTGAAGCTTCATGAATCTGGGATAACTGTTCAGTCCCTTTTCGCTGTGGGCAATTCTTAATGTAATGAGGTCCCCCACAACCCCAACACTGTAAAGGAGGTCTTGTTGTTCCTTCATTATCCAATCTGATTTGTTGTTCACTGGCTTTGGGTTCATTTGCAGTTCTGAACTTGGGTGTAGTCTTTGTCGCAGATTTGTTATTGATTCCTTTGCCAGTCCCTTTTATTCCACTGCTGCGATTTCCTTTGAAGTTTCCAGCTAACTTGAAATTTTTCTTCTCACTCCACTTTCTATTAGCAGTTTCTCCTTTCTGTTTACTTTGCTGATAACAGATTCTAGCCTTGCAGATTACCTCATCCATCGATTTTGGATTATCGAATTCAATTCTTTCCCGCATATACGGGGGTAAACTGCTAACGAATCGCTGCACCTTTGACTTTTCCTCCCTTATATATGGGACGTAGCGAAGTAATGACGTAAAACGGGTAACAAACTCATCCATAGTTTGCTGTCCTAATCGCAAGTCATGAAATTCTCTGGCTTTCTCATCATAGAAGCGTCCAGTTAAGTATCTCTCCTTGAAAAAATTTTGAAAATTGTCCCATGTTATGTTTTGCTCAGTAACCCCCTTGACAATCTTCACTTCTTCCCACCATAAGGTAGCTTTTCCTTGCAACTGAAAAATAGCCAGTCGTGCCTTAAGGTTATGATCGTATTCATAAAGTTGGAAATATTTGTTCATGTTTATTAACCATGCTTCAGCTGCTTCCTCATGTTCTCCGTCAAAATGAGGTGGCTTAATCTTGCGGAATTCCCCTTGTAATTCCATCCTTTGCCTTTTTGAGGTTTGCTGTTCGAATGCGTTGTCTGAGCGTTCTTCCTGCTCTTCTGATCCTTCAGGAGGTATGTGATGATTATGTTCTTCTGATAACCTTGGGTGTTCCACACTAGGATTAGCGGGCAACTGGTTTTGTCTGTCGGACAAGTTTTTTAAAATTCTCTCCTGCTCTATTGTTAATCAAGCATTGTCTTCTCGCAACCGAGCCATTTCATTTTTTAGCTCCTGCACTGTTTCCAAAATGGCTTGGTTTGTAATCCTCGCCTCTTCTCCAAGTTGTACCCACAACTCTGGATTATTGTCCCCGCCGGTCATGTTCTGTCCCATTACAGGTCGTCGGGACGTGTTCTCTGCCCTCCTCATGACTTTCGTTTCCAGAATTCACTCCTGTAAAAGGGAACAGTTCAAGAGTAATAATAGAATGATCATCTACTAATTGATTCACTACAGGGTCCTTTTATGATTGTCTTGCCCAGAGGCCACAGTGCTGTATCTGGGCTCTGATACCATATGTCACAATCCTCTAAATAAATTTTTTTTTTTTAAACTATATTATATTCCTAACCTATTCAATCCCTAGAATAAAGGTTTACTATATCACGGTGACATGCATTGATATAAAGCTTGGATCTATTTTTAATTCGTAACTACACTTTGGTATTTATATTATTCATATTTATAAAACATTAAACCATTCAATATGCAATATCGAATGTTAAAATACATAGGAATTAATGTCATAATACCACACCATATACAATCTTCCCGATTCATTGTCGGGTTAACAAATACTTTCCATCTGTGATGACGTACAGTCGCCCACCTGCCGGAAGGTGTAACATTTATGGCAACCGCGGGGTCACCACTTCCTCGGGATCGCCAATACAGTGGACGGTTCTGATCGCTCCTCCGCAATCGGACGGTGGAGGTTTCCAGGGTTTTGGCGGCATTGTTTTTAGGGTTGAAGAAAGGGGTTTCCGGGTCATTTGTCTTTGTTTGGGTTGTCGAGAGCGGCTTCCAGTTCTGTTCTGCCATGGTTCCTTCAGTCCGGTCTCGGCCCTGGTTTATTCCACCACCCTCGAACTGTTGCAGGCGACGAGCTCTCCATTGATGCCTTGCTTCGGCACATCCCCGACTGGTATGTAACTCTTTTTACTGTGATTTCTCAGAGAAACTATCTTGCTATGCGTTGATATAATTAATAATTCACTGATGTTCGCTGGCAGGTATCTGTGGTTTCGTAATGGCGGTAGCCGCGTTGATGGTACAGGGGTTTGCTTCCATATCATTACCCAGGTAAGTTAAATAACTCACAGTCTTCTGTTCTCGGCTATTGCAAAAGTTCGCCGCCTTATACTACCTTGTTTCCTGCCAGGTCTATTGATAAATTTGCCATTGAAGACGAATCACGGTTGTCTTCCTTTGCACTTGTTTTATTCAGAGTTCAATGTATAGAATGGGTCTCCTAGGGTTAGGGTAGTCTGGCTTAAGACTCGAACAGAGTTATCTGTGTACAATTTTAATGACTGTAAATTATTGGGGTTTTCAGATTAAGCTATATGTAATGATTGGGTCACTATAATTACCGCTTGTCTTGTTATGACAGTTACGGGTTTTTACCCGACCTGGTCGGTGTCAAAAGGGGGTTTCCCTATTTTTCATCATTGTTAATATGTGAGTCCCCATAATTTAAAGGACCGGCTTTGTCACAAAATTTCCATATGTTAATGATAATGTTCTTTGGTCGTTCGATTCGCCTGTATGGTTTTTCGATTATGATTCTTAAAGATTTGTTTCCATTCGGCCGTCGGCCTACTTATGACCTCACGATATCGTAATTAGATTTGTACTTATAAAGACTGCATTTGATATTTTTTCTCTTTCGTTAATTCGTTATACTATGAGCTCTTTATATGCACTTCTACTGTGTAATGATTTTGGGATCTTTGAGGAAAAGATCCGGTTGTCCGAACAGAGTGATGCTGAGTTCTATCTGTCGTTTAATCATACGATGACTGTGACGGCATGTTCAACTCCGGCTATTTAATGAAATCTTTTGTTTTCTTTTCCCTTAGCAAGTAAAAACCCTGAATAGTTATTTCAATAGATGGGTTTTTGACATTGGGCTTCGGCCCTTTTTGCTGTGGCTTACCGCCACCAGGTGGTGTTCACCTGCGCGCAATTGCTCAGACCGAATACTCATATATTATCGAAGTCATAAATTTACTTTATGCTATGACTCTGTTTATTTACGTTTTGATAAGGGTTTACCTGAACGATAGCGAGACTATCGCTGTCCGGAAGTGCCCATTAATTGATGGTGATACTTATGCGGATTGTGTTATTTGACAAACCTCTGGTTGTTTATTGCTACTGCTGCGTTCATTACGTACCGTATTTTGCCTGGTGATATGAAGGCTTATGTTCATGTTACCCGACAGATAACTGTTTCACTTAATTGGGTGATTTGTTTCTAAATACAGAGTTTGGGTTATCTTGCTATATATATTAGGAACTTTCATATAACTTTACTCTAAAGATTTCCACATCCTGATACTGTTTCTTTTTCATAAATCGCTGTCTGTCTATTTGTCATATGAACATGTCTTTTGTATAGAAAGCTATGCAGAAATTAATCTATCTACTCTTCAGATATCTATCTTTCTTGTTTATGATTCAGGTTAATGTACAGACAGAGTATAATATACAGGTTTTACTTGGACCTTCAGTTTCCTGTTCTCTTTTCTTTCATTACGTATCTATTATATGGAATACATAAATGATAATAATAATTTAAATCCTGCCTCATAGTCTAATAACGATTAAATATTAATAATCAACTATTATCACTATTATCAATACCCAATCCTGGGGTTTAGTAGATTGGTATACTTACCTGTACTTCTGTTGCTTCCTTCTGCTCTGCTATCACCTATTGAAGACTATTCTGATGCTTGATATCCACCCAGCCACGAGACCAGTCGTCTGCACTGCGTCTCTCCCCCAAGCAACCCCTTGCTGGCCACAGCCTCTGCAATGGGAAACACAATTGTGCCAGTGCTATCTGGTCCTCACCAGACGTAGCACCTTTTCCATAGCTCAGTGCCTCTTTTCTCTTCTGTCATTTTTTTCCTGTTTGTTCAAAAAACAACCCAGGTCTTTTCTCCTCTTCTTTTTTCTAAGGAGAAGAGAAACAGTTAGGGTTTTACCCTAATATTCTGGCAACTGCTTTTCCTTTCCTTCTCATGCATAAAGAGAGGAAAATAACTTTCTTTTTCATGAAACTATCATGCACACAAAATTATGCATTTCATATTATTAATTTTAAAACATATAATATTTCCATCACTTCAAGAAGATAGTAATTTCTGTTTATCTTTAACCACAGGGTAAATAAGTAATTTATTTACGTAAACTTATTTGGTCATTACACTTTATATGAATTATGAATTTTTAGAGTGAGATATTTATTAAGAGTATTATATAAATATTTTTTCAAAAAAATTAATTATCAAAATAAGCATCCACAACTGCTCTCATAAAATTATTTGAATCATGAAATTTAAACCCTCCCATAAAATTTAAACCCTCCCATAAAATTTAAACCCATAACCTGGTAATCCATTTTCTTTTCATTAACTTAAAGTATAACGAGATATGACAGGTCACAATTTATAAAAGGTTAATATGAGTGCCGCTTATTGCACGGTGATTTAATAACATTTATATACGGTATGCGACAGCATTTATACTTGTACAGCGATATCCTTACGCGGCAAAATTCGACATTAAAATCACCTCTGAAATACTGATCGCTGAGAAATTGCCCGAACATACCAATCCGATGATACCTTATTTTTGGAAGGTATCCGGAGGTTTGTGGGTTGGAACTGTCCTCGCTCACACTAATTACAAATATTTATACGCTCATCTATACATTTCCTTTTTATTTGATGTTTAATGTGGTATATTTACTGCCGAGAAATTACACAACATTAACATTATGATACCAATTGTTGAAATAGAAATCTCAAAAAATTATTCTTTAAAAAAAAATTTCGAAAAATTTTAATTTTGTATTTTACTACATTATTTTTATTTATCTTTGCATTATCATTTAATGGGAGGGATCCAATTTATCAAGTCTATCGAGTTTTGTATAGCAAAAAAAAAGGGTTTGGAATGACCTTTATATTGGGCTATAAAATGTTAGTGCGTCTCTCATAGAATACGTCATACATGGCCCTCATATTGGGCTATAGAATGGATCTTTCATAGAATGCATGACACATCACCCTCATATTGGGCCATATGCGCATGCAGATACATGAACGACGTGCATATACGGAAGATATGCACATATAGGAAAGTTAGGGATATACGGAAGATATGTGCATATCTTCCGTATATGCGCAATTTCCGTATATGTGCATATCTTTTGTATATGCACAATTTCCGTATATACGAAATTTCTGTATATGGAATTTGCGCATATATGATGCAGATACATGAACGAAGATATGTACAAATTCCATATACAGAAATTGCGCATATACGGAAATTGTGCATATACGGAAGATATGCGCATATACGGAAATTGCACATATACGGAAGATATGCGCATATATTCCGTATATGCACAATTTCACACTTTCTACCTCGAGTGACTAAGCAGCCAACTGCCAGTTCCCTCTAGGAATTGTGTAGTTTTGGCTACCAGTGATCCAAGTAGCCAAAACTAGGTCATGACGTCCAAGGATGTGTAGGAGCATCTAGTGTTGAGTGGTGGTTGGCAGGTGGACATGGAAGTGCATTGTGGTGTGTCGTAGTGTTTTGGATTGCGATGTGGAATAGGAGGAGTGGCTTACATCACATTGGGTACAAGGATACTTGGTGTTATGTTGTGGCCTCTAGTGCGACACTGTGGGATTTTGGGGTGTTGCCTCAAAGGAGACTTATGGGCAAGAACATTAGATATACCATTAGGGGTAGCTCACCTTGAATGGATGAAAATGTTGTTGAGCATCTAGGGACGACATGTTCAACAAAGACAAGTCTTCAATTGGGTCATCAACAAACCCAAGGCAGAGACAGGGGTGTCCATATGATTACTCTCTAGTATCCCTGCAAATTCTTGATCGTAGCCTTGGGGAGCTACCCACCCATTACTCTCCAGTATTTCTTACAGTCATAGAGCATTTGGTTTCTACCTTTCATACTCTCAGTACAAGCAACGGGACATGGGGGGCTCACCCTAGGAAGTTGGATAAGGCACAATGTGTCATGGGCAGGAGGTAGACACTCTAGTTGAGACATTTAGCAGGTGCATGAGTCGCCATATACAGGCTTAGTGATGGCGTGGTTTACTATTCAGGTAGCATATGTTCCACCCCTGGGCTCACACATGTGGAGGTGATTGCAAGGGAGCTACATGATGAACTTTCACCCAGAAATTTCAAGGCATTATATGAGCATGAGGTGCAATGGATGGTAGACCTCATCTATAGGCAGTTATTTAGACTCTAGGTGGTATCGAAGTGCACTTTCCAGATACAAGATCACAGACTTCATGATCTGTTATGGCGAGGCACATTTACCCTATTGTTGCTTATGACCAAGATTGGCAATGGATGGGTAGGCATTGGAATCTTGGAGATTCCTGGGCATGGTGAGCTTGGCCTTCACAAATTTTTCGCTAGCACATCCCAGGAGAGGAGAACGCATCCTATGCAAGATGGGAACCATGTCCTAATAAGAGTGGTGCAACATCAACATGGTCGCACTGTTTTGAGACCAATAGAGGACCTGAGCATCACAGTACTTCACAACTCAACGACCTTTACGGATGAGATGGTTATTACATGGGGAGAGCATTCAGATTTTCCATTGGGCTTCAGTGAGTCATTGATGACGTGGGTGGCTTCATTGGCATGGTAGGGCAGTCAACAAGATGATATTTGGAGAAGCTCATGTGATCGAGGCTTTATCTCTGTAGGGATTGGGTGGAATCTTCAAGAGATTACTCTTGGAGTGTATGAGAGGGACTACTTGGTATGGAAGCTGCATGAGGAGTTGTACATAGTGCCACATTATCATGCTTCCCTACTCATTGATGGTATGTGGAGGGCTTTTGGTACTTATACCTAGTAGGACAGTGAGTGGAGCAAAGGGAGCTTCATGTTGGACAGGATGGCTTGGGATCCTAGTATTGGAGGATTCCTTCATGATAAGATAGTGTAGAGGTTAGGAACAATTCAATGGCACATATGGGACCCTAGCATAAGTTGGCAATGACAGTGGGGATCAATGGCTAGAGAGGAAGCTTTTTAAGGAATTTCTTGAGGACAAGCAATCTTTGGCAGGGAGGACTGTAATATCGCTAATTTTGATGTTTAGTGTTAGAGACGAGTCTTGGGAGAGGGCACAATTATGGTATTGGGACTTAGGAGGAAAAGGTAAAAATTGCGGCTCTAGTGGAATATGGGGCCAACATGAAGTACGCACTTGGGGAAAAAGGAATTCAAATCCCTTGAAGCAGATCATGTTGGTGGAGGGACCCACAAGGAATGCATGACCAACAATTATAACAGGAAAGAATGAGGGAGAAATAGGGGTCTTTTGTCTATTTGAAAATCAAAATTTCCTTAGTTGTTCAGCTGAGCCAACATTGTGTTGTTTAGCATAAGAGCTTCCTAAGGAGAGAAGCTCAACCTTTCTTCAGTGGACTTCGAGTGTGAACCAAGGAAGTATTTACTTCACTTCTTAGACCAGAATAAGCATTATTTGTAGGTCATATGCATTTTTTGGAGCATAACACACAGTCCTAGAGCCACCACTGTGTAGAGGGAGAATTCACTGGTCATTTATAGAGCACGGTTGTAGGGAAATTGTCCAGAGAAGCTATAGGAGAATCCTTTCATTGTTTTCAGGAGTGTAGAGGGAACTTACAAACAAGAGGGTCATCCCATAGAAACATCTCGTTTCATCACACGCAGGACTATGTCATCTCCTCCATGACTGCACAGTTGTTGGAGTAAGATTTGTTGGGGAAGCATTATCATGGGGATTTTGGATTTGGGAGATGGGATATCATTTGGAGGGCCATTTGAGGAGGATTGTTGTAGTTTGGAGTGCAAATATTTACAAGATCAGTCGCAGCATCAAAGTTCGTATTTGGAGGAGGGCTAAGCTGTGAAGGGTCAATTTTTGAAGGTTGGAACCAAGGGAAACCATTTCTGGTATTTTATGGGTTTTGGGCTAGGATCATAATCCCAAATTCCTAGAATTATCAGGGCACTGCAGCGTGGGAAAATCAGTGGGCGAAGTTGGGAAGCAATGTTGTTTTGGATCAACAACACAATTTTTTGAAGGAGCTGATTATAGTAGCCATTGGGATTTCTTGTTCTAATCACTTGATTCTTGTATCTTGCATTATGTAAGCTCAAGTGCACTTTCTCTAATTCATTTGTACCACAACAGATATTATTAATAAAATTTGGCCAGTTTGGGGATTTGTAGAAATTTTTGGTTTATGTGTATGCATTTCTAAAATTTTGTACATTATTTAGTTTTGCATTTCTTTGTTATCATTGTAAGATTTCCACTAGGAATATTACAACTATGTTAACCATAATCCTTTTAAGGTATCTTTGGGGTTCCAACCATTTCCCCCCATTGATGTAGCTCTACCCATTTCATCTTCACTGGTGCAATTCTCACATGCCCAAGTTGAGGTATATATAGTATCAATTTTTTCTGAAATATCCACCATGCTATTTTTTTTTTTTAAATATCTTTCCCTGCCATGCCAATGAGCTTGCTTTCTAGGTTTTGTCAACCATAAAATTAACAGAAACAACTACACTGACTCACCAATCTTATATGTTTTTAGTTCTATTTTTTTTTGGTTAACCAAAACCTAAATCCCTGAGTGTTGTTTTCTGTTGCAAACACCCAATCTACAACATAACTCATTGTGATATCTTCCTCATTCCTTCTCTTGTTTCAAATTACGAGTGCTCAATCTTGTTTTCCACTAAGCGTCACTATTTGACCTCGTTACATTCTTGTATCACAACAATTTCGCAATTTCTTTAAACATCCACCACATCCCAAAGTTGTAGTCCTTTGCAGTCATATGGGAAGACAAATCATGCTTTCTTGGCTCTTTCATAGAGCTTTGAAGATATAGCACTATTGGAAGATTTTGCAGATAACAAATATTGCAAGCTCTAATACCAATTGTGAGATTTATTAGCGTATAATACGCAATTTATTAGCCTATAATAAACACATGTAAATAGATATGAAAAATGAAGAAGCAAGAACACAAGGGACAATAAACTCCGGAGAGAAAAGATATTGGATTATATGATCTTCTATATTACATTTAGTGTAAGTTGGCCTTTTATATTAATATAAATAATCATAACAATGTATTTACTTATTCAATTACAACCTAATAAACACGGTAAACAGATATGAAAAATTAAGAAGCAAGAACACGGCACAATAAACTGGGGAAGGAAAAGATACTAGATTATATGATTTTCTATAGTGTACAATTGACCTTTTATATAACTATAAATAATGATAACAATTTATTTACTTACAATTGACTTTTTATATAATTATAAATAATCATAACGATTTATTTACTTATTCAAATTCAACCAAATTTATATGTGTTCATCCATAACTTCATATAACATTTACACATAGACATTAAACATTAATTATGATGCAGCTGTTACTCCAATACTAGCCCCATGTTGTTTTCCATGTTTACAAAAACCTTTTGTCATATCACTCATTCAAATTCAACCAAATTCATAATTGTTTATCGCTAACTTCATATGACATTTACACATAGACATTAGACATTAATTACGATGCAGATGTTACTCCAACACTAGCCCCATATTGTTTTCCAAGTTTACAATGTTGTACTATATTACTGCAAAAACCTTTCGTCATATCTCATGTATAGTAACCACAAGAGTGTGTCCCACATGTTATGGCTTGTTTGCGTATGGTTCTAGGTTTGTTAAGTGATATACATTGGGCCATTATTATATAATCAACCGTCAACTATTAATTTTTGTGAAAGGTAAGGATTATAATTTTTTATTTTTTATTATTTTATTGATAAAAAATGTATTTTATAGTATAATTGAATTGGAAAGAGGAAAAAATAAAAGTGGAAAAAAATTGCAAAATAAAAAATCTTATGGTTAATGGAATAAGTTTTTTGAATTGTTTTTTTACTTGAAACTCTTAATCTTAAGAAAATATTTCCCTGTTCAGGTGGTTCCCACGCTCCTTGGAAGTTTGGCTCCTTGGAACTTTGGAGCTGCACATGAACGAACGTTCCTTTTTCTGTGGGAACGGTAAAATAAACTTTGGACGGTTTCTGGAACAGCTCAGACTTAAATTTGCAATGCTCCAGCGATCCCATATGGAAATTGGAATTGACAGCATTCTTTTTTCTATGACACCTAGTTTCAGTGGAAAGTGCCAATGTGATATGAAAATTGGTTACTTCATTGAGTACATATGTATATTTAGTAATTTTCACTTTGAATTCTCCTGCGAAATGGTATAGTCGGTTACGAACAATATGGTAAGTAAAAAAATACTGTAAGCTCCACAGAGAGGGACCTGGGCATAAGAAAACACGCTTGCTGTTAGTGTGATTAGAGAGGGAAATAGGCACTTGTAATTAATAGAAGATGCACGATTTGGCTTTCCACCAATTTCTGTGGATAGGAATGGACGGAATGTTTTTGGTGTTGGAAAAATCACCATACTTTTATGGAATCTGTAATTTTCATTCTGGGGATTTTTGTTAGTGGTTTGTAACGTTTACCAACACCTATGGGTTTGGTGTAACGGAAAACCTCGACATGGTATCAGAGCTTGGACACATGTTCGATTCCCCCAAGTTGTGTTTGAAGGGAGTGTTGGAAAAATCACCGCACCTCTATAGAATGCATAATTTCCACCCTAGGGATCTTAATTACTAGTTTGTAACGCTTACCAACCCCTCTGGATTTTGATGTAACAGCAAACCGCCACATTTGGCGCCAAAAAAACCCTTCAATTGTTCTATAAATGCTGGTTGCTACACCTCTTTTCACTGAAACAAAAAACCCCTTCAATTGTTCTATAAATGCTGGTTGCTACACCTCTTTTCACTGAAAGCTTTAGTTGTTGTTGTTTGGCATTGAGAGCGCAGAGCTAAATGTGTTGAGAGCTGAGAGTGTTGAGAGTTGGAGCAAATAGTGACTGCCCTTCAGCAATAAACTACTTGTTTCCTTTTCATAAGTTCAGATAAAAAACAAAATCAAGGATTTTTTTTTTATTTTTTTTAATATATTCGAGTTGTTTGAGAATGCAGCGTCTAAAAATTTAGGCGGAGAGCTCATGGCTCAAACATTTACATGCACAATAAAACATTTTACTCAAATATGTTCATGGATACAAGGCAATTATTAATTCGAAAAAAAAATAATAAAACATGATTTCAAACTTAAAATTGGTATCTACAATACACTAGTAAAAAGTGTCTTTAAAAATATCATGGATCACTAAATTTTTTAAAGAAATATCTGCGAATTATTTTCTTACTTTGTAACTTATATTACTGTAATTTTAGTAAAGCTTCACTGTACATAAAGTTTATATCTTTTTGGTAACATAGGAGACATATGTCAACACTTTTTTTGGTAACATATGTCAACATATATATGTTTTTGCTATGGCGGCGGTCTTTTGGTAACATAGGTTGACATAAAAAAATATAAATGAGAAAGTATATATTTTTCACTAAATAAGAGGGATTAAATATTTCAATACCTTAACTGTTTTGAAATTGCATTTTTTTGCTTAGTATTTTAAGATATTTAATCATTTTTTACATTTTTATTTGCATTTTATAAATTTCAGATTAAGATGAGTTTCTCTCTTGACAAGTTAATGATCAACATAGAAAAAGTACACAAATAAAATGTTTTATCTATAACAATTTTTTTATTTTTATTTTTAATTGTTATATATAATATGTTCATCAACATAATATAAAATATTTTGTTTATAGTTTATATTGTCCAAATTAAAATTTTGTTATTAATATAGTTGTATAGTATTGGGAAGCACAAAATATATATTGATGGAATACTTTCATACTAAGAATTGAATAAATTACACATTTATACTTGTACAACGATATTCTTACCCAACAAAATTTGCCATTAAAATCACCTATGAAATATCAATTTATGGAAGGTTTGTTGGTCGGAACTGTCCTCACTCACACTGATTAGAAATATTTATACGCCCATCTATACAGTTCCCCCTTATTTAATGTTTATTGACACATTGTGTATTTATCGCGATAAATTACACAACATTAACATTATGATAGCAATTGTTGAAATAAAAAGCTCAGAAAATTATTGCTTCACAAGTTTTGTTAGAACAATTTTAATTTTGTATTTTAGTATTTTATTTTCATTTAACTTTGGATTTATTATTTAATGAGAAGGATCCAATCTATCAAGTCTATCAAGTTTTGCATAGCAAAAAAAAGGTTTGGAGTGGCTCTTATATTGGGCTATAAAATGCTAATGCGTCTCTTATAGAATACATCAAGCATGGCTCTGACATTGGGCTATAGAATGGGTCTCTCATAGAATGCATCACACATCGCCCTCATATTGGGCTATAGAATGCATCTCTCAGCTCAATTAATATAACATTTGTGGACTGAATCTAATGACCATGGTATACTCTAATTGCTTATGTTTAGGCTTTAGTTCTCTCATAGAATGCATCACACATCGCCCTCATATAGGGCTAATGGGTCTCTCACCTTAATTAATATAACATTTGTTGCCTGAATCTAATGACCATGACATAGTCTAATTGTTTAGGTTTAGGTTTTTTCATTGAAATTTTCTTGAAATCTTATTTTTGAACGCATAAATGAATTTAGTGGCGCTAAAAATTCCCAAAGCATTTGATTCAAGTATATTTCTTAATTCAAATTTGTGATTTTAACAAATCTCTACTATATTTGAGGCAAAATTTACCAGAAATATACCCCAAAAGCCCTAGAAAAAAAATCAGTATATTAAGGATTTAGACTATAGTTATTTAAATCCTTATTTAGTTTGCAATACAATTTCAAACAATTTGTAACTCCAATTTAATCAATGCTAATCACTATTTGTTAACCCATATCATATCACATGAATATAAAAACCAAGTCAAATTTAAATCCATAAACATATATCCAAATTTCTAGTAACTAACTCTTAAAATATCAACCAAATAACTATATCAAGCCCAAATTGGAATGAGCTATACCACTCGGACATATTTTATTTTCCATTTATACCACTTCAAACAATTCGACAATCAGAAACAGGTGACTTCCATACTCCATAAAGCATGCAAAGAATTACTTTTATTTGTATTTAAACCAAAAGTTTCTCTACACATTCACAAGGAAAAGAAAATTTGCAACATAAACATTCATTGACCAATATAGTAATCGAGAACATACGTGACTTCAAAACTTTTATCATTTCTACGGCATAGTAACAAGAAATTAAGTTTGCTTCATGAATCAAATAAATCGTAACCTTTTTGACCAACTATTTGATGAAAAATGCAAATATGGGAAGGGAATAAAGCATACAAATTATTTTAAGTTTGGTCTATAATCAAATAAATTGTAACCTTTTTGACCAACAATTCCATGGAAGATGCAAATATGAGAAGTGAATAAAGTATACAAATTTATAACAACAAACACATCATTTTTAATCAATTTTATTTTGAAAATCAGAACCAAAGAGAAGGGAAAACAACTTGAAAACATGTATTTTTTGAGGTCATCTTAATATTTCGTAATATAGTGATCAACTACATTCAATTGTAATTAATACTACCCTCTTGAAATTGTTCTGATTGAATTTCATACCCCTTGATTAAGTTGTTTAGATTCCAAACAATTCTAAATTTATCTAGAGCAAAGTATAACCATCAATAAAGAATGTCAGATTGGAACTACAAGCTTGGGCTCGCACGAGATAACCACCTCCCAAAGCTAGCCAACTACAAATCCAACATAATAAGGCAACATTCTAACCAAGTTAATGTGTGGGAAGCATAGTGTCGATGTTAGGTCTTAGTAGTAGATCTAAGTGGTTAATCAATAATACCACAAATTCTAACTCTCCTCGAAATCATTACAATTCATACCAAAGTTTAATATTATAAATGTGCATAGGGTGGTCAACTATAGTTGTTGGCTTTACTATCTTATAATAAACAATATAATAGAGATGAAAAAATAAGAAGCAAGAAAACAATGAGCAATAAACCTCAGAGGGGAAAATCTATTAGATTATACAATTCCCTATGTTGCATTTAGTGTGCAACTAGCCTCTTATATAAATATATATGACCATAGTGAATTATTTAGTTATTCACTTCCAACCAAATCCATGATTTTTCATCCCTAACTTTATCTTGCATTCACAAATAAATATTACTTATGATTCATAAGTAGGAGTTACTCTAACATACTCATAGTTCAACTCTCTTTGAGCTAGCTCCTTTTTTATCTTCATCATATACCACAGGGGCTTCACTAGGGGAGCAATACGATACCACGTGGGTTCATATTGGGGTATATATATTGAGGAAAAAATTGCATAATATATTGAGTATATAATATGGGGTGTAGGGTTTGTATATTCACATGTATAAAAAATGAAGCTTAAAGTTAATGAAAAAATATAAAGGGGTATAAAAAATGTTAATGAAAAAATGGATACATACAATATCTAGTGAATGTATGGGTTTCTTAATTGGGAAGGTGTATTGGTTTCATATTGGTAGGGGGTTAAATAATATGATTTTTAGAGGTATTTTCCAATATGTAGTCAAATTAATGGTATTGTTTAGTATGCCATGAATGCAGGTGATATGTCATAGGTTCATTGAGTGAAGCCCCCGTGTAATATATGTTCATTACTCTTTGTCTTTATGCACCTACAAAAACATAAACAATTTCACTCCTCCTACATCTTGGCCAATCATCATCATGGGTTTTGTGTGGTTGACCCATAATCATTGTACCTTTGCTTTTTTTCATTGGTGTACCCTAACCATTACAATCCTCAATATCCCAATTGGTTTCTTTTTACCATAAACAACACATCACATTGTGTGGTTTTTGTTTACCAAAAAAAATAGCGGTTTTAGCCATGAACCTTTATTTACAAAGTGGTTTTAAGAGTACCACAAAATTTTCAATATAGAACATTTTGGGAGTTTACATCCCTCATTTTGCTTGTACCACATTATTGATTTGGGTACTACTTAGGGATGTTGTTTTCATTTGCATTGCTTTTGCATCTACACAATATTATTATTATTACCTTGTTTCTTTTATTTATCTAGTTCCTTGCATATTTTCTATCTTCTTTATTGTTTGTGTCTTCATCATTCATTTTTTCCATGAGGATGCATAATTATCTCTATCATCATCTTCTTCCATTAGTGTCCACCCTTTGCCGCTGCAAAATTCTTTCCTCATTATCTTCTTTCACCATACCCTTTATTGTCATCTTCTTCTATTATGGAGTCTTCTTCTTTTTCATTTTTATACTTTGATTTTTCTTGCAAACAACTAATTACTAATGTAATGTGAATTGGATTAATCTCAAAAGGTTGGGATAATCTCAAAATTTTAGGACCAAGATATAATGAAGTAAGAGTTTAAGAGGTTGATGAATCATGTAACTAGAAAGGATTCTACAAATCCATCTATGGAGATACATGAGTGTCATCCACTATACTCATATATCTCCATAGGTAGAATTCTAGGGATCATTTTGTTACATGATTCATCAACATCTTAAACCCTCTCTTCATTATAACTTCGTCCCAAATTTCTAAGATACCTTCTAGATTAATCCACCTCACTTTTCCCCTTTAGTCGAAGCTTCAACTTCTCCAATTTCACATCAAGCTAGCATGTGATACTCCTTATATAAAACTAATTATAAATTAATTTTTAAAAATATGAAATCAATTAATGGATATACATGAGTTCCATCCACTGTACTCATATATCTCAGTAGATAGAATTCTAGGAATCCTTTTGTCACATGATTCATCAAAATATTAAACCTTGTCTTCGTTATAACTCGGTCCTAAATTTTTGAGATAAACTTATGGGACTAATCCACCTCACTTTTCCCCTTCAATTGAAGATTCAACTTCTCCAATTTCATATTGAGATAGCATGTGAGTATGACTAACATCCTCGTATCTATCCTAGTGGTTAATTGCAAAACTTAATGTCACACCCTCTATCTATATAAGAGAGTACTTGCTACACAATTACTACATCTATGGCTTGACTTTAGAGCGATTACAAAACACTAGGGGAAAACAACTTGTTTATGCCTAGACTTTTATATGACTAGAAACTTTTGCACTATCAAGTACAATGAAACATGAAACCCCCCTCCCCCCCAAACCCCCCCTTCCCTACTTTTCAAATCAATACATATGCATATTTACATCATTTTTTCAAATAAAGTACAACAAATACAATGAAACCCTTGCCCTCTCTCCCCCTCATCCCCCCTCCCGCTTTTCAAATCTACATCATCTTTTCAAATAAAGTACAACAAACATTTAAAAATTCTTCTCTAATCACA
>APFE030008082.1:4464-28747 GCA_000404065.3 Pinus taeda | reverse complement strand
TAAATTAAATATTTATAAATATATAAATAGAAGTAAGTTAAAAATATTTAGTAATGAGATAAAAAAATGTCACATAAAATATTATATTAAATGTATATAAATCCATAGTTTTACTTTATCAAATACATGCAAATCAAGTGGCATTTATAGTAAGGAGAAAATATCACATTAAATGTCTACAAACTTTTATGGACTTTGGAGAAATGGAGAGTAGTGATAAAATAAATTAAATATACATAAATCAAAATTTTTATGGACTTTGGAGAAATAGAGAATATTGATAAAATAAATTAAATATACATAAATCAAATGGAATTTCGATTGAGGGAAAGGATCTTCCATATATGTGAGAATAGGAACATCGAGGATGAAAACGACTTCCTCTTAGAGTGCCCCACGTACAACTACATTAAATCTCTGTTTCAGAATCTTTGTTACAATACTGACCTTCCTAGCCTTTTACAATGTCAAAATTATAGTGAGCTCGAGAGGCTTCTCTCCAAGATTTTTGAGCATAGGAATAAAATCTGAAATCAAAATAAATAATTTGTTTCTTTAGGTTAGATAAACCAATATTTGGTCTCAGCGAACGTTAACCATCATCATCATCATAATGCTAGATTATATGTTCATAAATACTCATTTCATTCTATAAAAATCAAAATTTTGATATGGTAAATGAAGAATTTCTAGAAAAGAAACATCAATTCTAAATTAAATATTTAAAAATAATTTTCCCAAAATATTAAATATTAAAATGCAAATAAAATATATTTTTATTAATAAAAGAAATACTTGATATTGATACCAATAAAATACGTATAACCATTTAAGAAAAGATAAAATTTAATAAATAACACATAAAAATGAAAGTGAGGTTTATTAAAGATACTAATAAAATGCTTAACATAAACAACATAAATAATTAAATAAAAACTAATTATACATCATTTTAGAAAGATGAAAACATATATATAAAAGAAGAAATTAAAATCATTACATTATTATTTATAATTATTAATTATTTTTTCAATCACACATATCACAAATCATATTAATTAAATAAAAAAACTAAATTAACATTTAATTTTAAAAATGAAAAACGGTTCATATAAAAAAAAGAATAAAACAAAAATCCATTACATTATTAAATAAATTATCCATTAATTTTTTCATTAATTCATAATCAACGGCAAGTCACCTTCACATTAATTTTTTTTTTTAATTTGCTTGACAAAGCGGGGCAACATGAGTACCGCTTATTACACGTTGATTCAATACCATTTATACACCATCTATACACTGTGCGGCAGCATTCATACTCAACTACCATCGGTAAGAGGTTTTTTTTTTTTCCTTTCTTCATATGAATTATGAATTTTTAGAGTGAGATATTTATTAAGAGTATTATATAAATATTTTTTCAAAAAAACTAATTATCAAAAAAAGCATCCACAACTGCTTCATCCTCAACTGCAAGTCACCTTCACATTAATTTTTCATTAAGTTCTTTTTAATTTGCTTGACAAAGCGGGGCAACATGAGTACCGCTTATTACACGTTGATTCAATACCATTTATACACCATCTATACACTCTGCGGCAGCATTCATACTCAACTACCATCGGTAAGAGGTTTTTTTTTTTCTTTCTTTATATGAATTATGAATTTTTAGAGTGAGATATTTATTAAGAGTATTATATTAAATAAATTTTTTCAAAAAAATTAATTATAAAAAAAAGCATCCACAACTGCTCTCATAAAATTATTTGAATCATGAAATTTAAACCCTCCCATAAAATTTAAACCCCTAACCTGATAATCCATTTTCTTTTCATTAACTTAAAGTATAACGAGATATGGCAGCTCACAATTTATAAAAGGTTAAAATTAACTTTGGCTGAGTTGAATTTGCGTCACAAAGTGGGGCAATATGAGTGCCGATTATTGATTTAGTAACTTTTATATACGGTATGCGACAGTATTTATACTTGTACAGCGATATCCTTACCCAGCAAAATTCGCCATTAAAATCACCTCTGAATTACCAATTGCTGAGAAATTGCGGGAACATACAAATCCGATGATACCTTATTTATGGAAGGTATCCGGAGGTTTGTGGGTCGGAACTGTCCTCACTCACAGTGATTAGAAATATTTATACGCTCATCTATACAGTTCCTTTTTATTTAATGTTCAATGTTGTATATTTACTGCCGAGAAATTACATAACATTAACATTATGATACCAATGGTTGAAATAGAAAGCTGAAAAAATTATTGTCTTAAAAATTTTGTTCTAAAAATTTTAATTTTGTATTTTAGTACATTATTTTTATTTATTTTTGCATTTATCATTTAATGGGAGGGATCTAATTTATCAAGTCTATCGAGTTTTGTATAGCAAAAAAAAGGGTTTGGAATGACCTTTATATTGGGCTATAAAATGTTTGCTTGTCTCTCATAGAATACGTCATACATGGTCCTCATATTGGGCTATAGAATGGATCTTTCATAGAATGCATCACACATCATCTTCATATTGGGCCATATGCGCATGCAGATACATGAACGACGTGCATATACGGAAGATATGCACATATAGGAAAGTTTGGGATATACGTAAGATATGCGCAATTTCCGTATATGCGCATATCTTTTGTATATGCACAATTTCTGTATATGCAAAATTTTTGTATATGGAATTTGCGCATATACGATGCAGATACATGAACGAAGATATGTACAAATTCCATATACATAAATTGCGCATATACAGAAGATATGCACATATCTTCCGTATATGCACAATTTCACACTTTCTACCTCCAGTGACAAAGCAATCAACTGCCAGTTCCCTCTGGGAATTGTGTAGTTTTGGCTACCAGTGACCCAAGTAGCCAAAACTAGGTCATAACGTCCAAGGATGTGTAGGAGCATCTAGTGTTCAGTGGTGGTTGGAAAGTGGACATGGAAGTGCATTGTGGTGTGTCATAGTGTTTTGGATTCCGGTGTGGAATAGGAGGAGCGGCTTACATCACATTGGGTACAAGGATACTTGGTGTTATGTTGTGGCATCTAGTGCGACACTGTGGGATCTTTGGTCGTTGCCTCCAAGGAGACTTATGGGCAAGAACATCAGATGTACCATTAGGAGTAGCTCAGCTTGGATGGATGAAAATGTTGTTGAGCATCTAGGGACGACATGTTCAACAAAGACAAGTCTTCAATTGGGTCATCAACAAACCCAAGGGAGAGACATGGGTGTCTATATGATTACTCTCTAGTATCCCTCCAAATTCCTGATCATAGCCTTGGGGAGCTACCCACCCATTACTCTCCAGTATTTCTTACAGTCGTAGAGCATTTTGTTTCTACCTTTGATACCCCAAGTACAAGCAACGGGACATGAGGGGCTCACCCTAGGAATTTGGATAAGGCACAGTGTGTCATGGGCAGGAGGTAGACTCTCTAGTTGAGACATTTGGCAGGTGCATGAGTCGCCATATACAGGCTTAGTGATGGCGTGGTTTACTATTGAGGTAGCATATGTTCCACCCCTGGGCTCACACATGTGGAGGTGATTGCGAGGGAGCTACATGATGAACTTTTAGCCAGAAATTTCAAGGCATTATATGAGCATGAGGTGCAATGGATGGTAGACCTCATCTATAGGCAGTTATTTAGACTCTAGGTGGTATCGAGGTGTACTTTCCAGATACAGGATCACAGACTTCATGATCTGTTATGGCGAGGCACATTTACCCTATTGTTGCTTATGACCAAGATTGGCAATGGATGGGTAGGCATTGGAATCTTGGAGATTCCTAGGCATGGTGAGCTTGGCCTTCACAAATTTTTCGCTAGCACGTCCCAGGAGAGGAGAATGAAGCCTACGCAAGATGGGAACCATGTCCTAATAAGAGTGGTGCAACGTCAACATGGTGGCACTGTTTTGAGACCAATAGAGGACCTGAGCATCACAGTACTTCACAACTCAACGACCTTTAGGGATGAGATGGTTATTACATGGGGAGAACATTTAGATTTTCCATTGGGTTTCAGTGAGTCATTAATGCTATGGGTGGCTTCATTGGCATGGCACGACAGTCAACAAGATGATATTTGGAGAAGCTCATGTGATCGAGGCTTTATCTCTGTAGGGATTGGGTGGCATCTTCAAGAGATTACTCTTGGAGTGTATGAGAGGGACTACTTGGTATGGAAGCTGCATGAGGAGTTGTACATAGTGCCACATTATCATTCTTCCCTACTCATTGATGGTATGTGGAGGGCTTTTGGTACTTATACCTAGTAGGACAGTTGGTGGAGCAAAGGGAGCTTCATGTTGGACAGGATGGCTTGGGATCCTAGTATTGGAGGATTCCTTCATCATAAGATAGTGTAGAGGTTAGGAACAATTCAATGGCGCATATGGGACCCTAGCATAAGTTGGCAATGACAGTGGGGATCAATGGCTAGAGTGGAAGATTTTTAAGGAATTTCTTGAGGACAAGAAATCTTTTGCGGGGAGGACTGTAATCTATCTAATTTTGATTTTTAGCGTTAGAGACGAGTCTTGGGAGAAGGCACAATTCTAGTATTCGGACTTAGGAGGAAAAGGTAAAAATTGCGGCTCTAGTGGAATATGGGGCCAACATGAAGTACACACTTGGGGAAGAAGGAATTCAAATCCCTTGAGGAAAATCATGTTGGTGGAGGGACCCACAAGGAATGCATGACCAACAATTATAACAGGAAGGAATGAGGGAGAAATAGGGGTCTTTTGTCTATTAGAAAATCAAAATTTCCTTAGTTGTTCAGCTGAGCCAACATTGTGTTGTTTAGCATAAGAGATTCCTAAGGAGAGAAGCTAAACCTTTCTTCAGTGGACTTCGAGTTTGAACCAAGGAATTATTTCCTTCACCTTTAAGACTGGAATAAGCATTATTTGCAGGTCATATGCATTTTTGGAGCATAACACGCAGTCCTAGAGCCACCACTGTGTAGAGGGAGAATTCACTGGTCATTTATAGAGCACGGTTGTAGGGAAACTGTTGAGAGAAGCTATAGGAGAATCCTTTCATCGTTTTCAGCAGTGTAGAGGGAACCTACAAACAAGAGGGTCATCCCATAGAAATATCTTGTTTCATCACAGGCAGGACTATGTCATCTCCTCCATGATTGCACAGTTGTTGGAGTAAGATTTGTTAGGGAAGCATTATCATGGGGATTTTGGAGTTGGGAGATGGGATATCATTTGGAGGGCCATTTGAGGAGGATTGTTGTAGTTTGGAGTACAAATATTGACAAGATCAGTCGCAGCACCAAAGTTCGTATTTGGAGGAGGGCTAAGCTATGAAGGGTCAATTTTTGAAGGTTGGAACCAAGGGAAACCCTTTTTGGGATTTTATGGGTTTTGGGCTAGGATCACAATCCCAAATTCCTATAATTTTCAGGGCATTGCAGCATCGGAAAATCAGGGGGCGAATTTGAGAAGCAATGTTGTTTTGGATCAACAACACAGTTTTCTGAAGGAGCTGATTATAGTAGCCATTGGGATTTCTTTTTCTAATCACTTGATTCTTGTATATTGCATTATGTAAGCTCAAGTGCACTTTCTCTAACTCATTTGTACCACAAGAGATATTATTAATAAAATTTGGCCAGTTTGGGGATTTGTAGAAATTTTTGGTTTATGTGTATGCATTTCTGAAATTTTCTACATTATTTAGTTTTGCATGTCTTTGTTATCATTGTAAGATTTCCACTAGGAATATTACAAATTTTTTAACCATTATCCTTTTAAGGTATCTTTGGGGTTCCAACCATTTCCCCCCATTGATGTAGCTCTACCCATTTCATCTTCACTGGTGCAATTCTCACATGCTCAAGTTGAGGTATATATTATCAATTTTTTTTTAAAATATCCACCAGGCTATTTTTTTGAAAATATCTTGGCCTGCCATGCCAATGAGCTTGCTTTCTAGGTTTTATCAACCATAAAATTAACAGAAACAACTACACTGAATCACCCATCTTATATGTTGTTAGTTATGTTTTTTTTAGTTAACCAAAACCTAAATCCCTGATTGTTGTTTTCTGTTGCAAACACCCGATCTATAGCATAACTCATTGTGATCTTTTCCTCATTCCTTCTCTTGTTTCAAATTGCGAGTGCTCAATCTTGTTTTCCACTAAGCGTCACTATTTGACCTCGTTACATTCTTGTATCACACCAATTTCGCAGTTTCTTTAAACATCCACCACATCCCAAAGTTGTAGTCCTTTGCAATCATATGGGAAGAAAAATCATGCTTTCTTGGCTCTTTCACAAACCTTTGAAGATATAGCACTATTGGAAGATTTTGCAGATAACAGATATTACAAGTTCTAATACCGATTGTGAGATTTATTGGCGTATAATACACAATTTATTAGTCTATAATAAACACATGTAAATAGATATGAAAAATAAAGAAGCATGAACACAGGGGACAATAAACTCCGGAGGGAAAAGATATTGGATTATATGATCTTCTATATTACATTTAGTGTACAGTTGGCCTTTTATATTAATATAAATAATCATAACAATTCAATTACAACCTAATAAACACAAGTAAACAGATATGAAAAATTAAGAAGCAAGAACACGGCACAATAAACTGAGGAGGGAAAAGATACTAGATTATATGATTTTCTATAGTGTACAATTGACCTTTTATATAACTATAAATAATGATAACAATTTATTTACTTGATTTTCTATGGTATACAATTGACTTTTTATATAATTATAAATAATCATAATGATTTATTTACTTATTAAAATTCAACCAAATTCATATTTGTTCATCCATAACTTCATATAACCTTTACACATAGACATTAAACATTAATTATGATGCAGCTGTTACTCCAACACTAGCCCCATGTTGTTTTCCACATTTACAAAAACCTTTTTTCATATCACTCATTCAAATTCAACCATTCAACCAAATTCATAATTGTTTATCTATGACATTTACACAGACATTAGACATTAATTACGATGCAGATGTTACTCCAACGCTAGCCCCATATTGTTTTCCAAGTTTACAATGTTGTACTATATTACTGCAAAAACCTTTCGTCATATCTCATGTATAGTAACCACAAGAGTGTGTCTCACATGTTATGGCTTGTTTGCGTATGGTTCTAGGTTTGTTACATGATAAATATTGGGCCATTATTATATAATCAACTGTCAACTATTAATTTTTGTGAAAGGTAAGGATTATAATTTTATATTTTTGTATTATTTTATGGATAAAAAATGTATTTTTATAGTAATTTGAATGGGAAATAGGAAAAAATAAAAGCAGGAAAAAATTGCAAAATAAAAAATCTTATGGTTAATGGAATACGTTTTTTGAATTGTTTTTGTTACTTGAAACTCTTAATCTTATGAAAATATTTCCCTGTTCAGGTGGTTCTCACGCTCCTTGGAACTTTCGATCCTTGGAACTTTGTAGCTGCACATGAACGAACGTTCCTTTTTCTGTGGAAACGGTAAAATAAACTTTGGACGGTTTCCGGAACAGGTCAGACTTAAATTTGCAATGCTCCAGCGATCCCATATGGAAATTGGAATTGACAGCATTCTTTTTGCTATGACAGCTAGTTTTGAACCAAAGATTCCTGATATGGTTTCAGTGGAAAGTGCCAATGTGATATGAAAATTGGTTACTTGATTGAGTACATATGTATATTTAGTAATTTTCACTTTGAATTCACCTGTGAAATGGTATAGTCGGTTACGAACAATATGGTAAGTCAAAAAATATTGTAAGCTCCACAGAGAGGGACCTGGGCATAGAAAAACACACTTGTAGTTGTTAGTGTGATTAGAGAGGGAAATAGGCACTCGTAATTAATAGACGATGTACTATTTGTCTTTCTACCAATATCTGTGGATAGGAATGGGCGGGAATGTTTTTGGTGTTGGAAAAATCACTACACTTATTTTTACCCTGGGGATCTTAGTTAGTGGTTTGTAACGTTTACCAACACTTGTGGGTTTGGTGTAACGGAAAGCCTCCACATGGTATCAGAGCTTGGACATAGGTTCGATTCCCCCAAGTTGTGTTTGAGGGAAGTGTTGGAAAAATCACCGCACCTCTATGGAATGCATAATTTCCACCCTGAGGATCTTACTTACTAGTTTGTAACGTTTACTAACACCTGTGCATTTTGATGTAACAGCAAACCTCCACATTTGACGCCAAAAAAACCCTTCAATTGTTCCATAAATGATGGTTGCTACACCTCTTTTCACTGATAGCTTTAGTTGTGAGGATCTTACTTACTAGTTTGTAACGTTTACTAACACCTGTGCATTTTGATGTAACAGCAAACCTACCTGTGCATTTTGATGTAACAGCAAACCTCCACATTTGACGCCAAAAAAACCCTTCAATTGTTCCATAAATGATGGTTGCTACACCTCTTTTCACTGATAGCTTTAGTTGTGAGGATCTTACTTACTAGTTTGTAACGTTTACTAACACCTGTGCATTTTGATGTAACAGCAAACCTCCACATTTGACGCCAAAAAAACCATTCAATTGTTCCATAAATGATGGTTGCTACACCTCTTTTCACTGATAGCTTTAGTTGTTCTTGTTTGGCGTTGAGAGCAGAGAGCTAAGTGTGTTGAGAGCTGAGAGTGTTGAGAGTTGGAGCGAATACTAACACCTGTGCATTTTAATGTAAAAGCATACTAACACCTGTGCATTTTGATGTAACAGCAAACCTCCACATTTGACGCCAAAAAAACCCTTCAATTGTGCCATAAATGATGGTTGCTACACCTCTTTTCACTGATAGCTTTAGTTGTTCTTGTTTGGCGTTGAGAGCAGAGAGCTAAGTGTGTTGAGAGCTGAGAGTGTTGAGAGTTGGAGCGAATACTAACACCTGTGCATTTTAATGTAACAGCATACTAACACCTGTGCATTTTGATGTAACAGCAAACCTCCACATTTGACGCCAAAAAAACCCTTCAATTGTTCTATAAATAATGGTTGCTACACCTCTTTTCACTGATAGCTTTAGTTGTGAGGATCTTACTTACTAGTTTGTAACGTTTACTAACACCTGTGCATTTTGATGTAACAGCAAACCTCCACATTTAACGCCAAAAAAACCCTTCAATTGTTCCATAAATGATGGTTGCTACACCTCTTTTCACTAATAGCTTTAGTTGTTGTTGTTTGGCATTGAGAGCGGAGAGCTAAGTGTGTTGAGAGCTGAGAGTGTTGAGAGTTGGAGCGAATACTAACACATGTACATTTTAATGTAACAACAAACCTCCACATTTGACGCCAAAAAAACCCTTCAATTATTCCATAAATGATGGTTTCTACACCTCTTTTCACTGATAGCTTTAGTTGTTGTTGTTTGGCGTTGAGAGCGGAGAGCTAAGTGTGTTGAGAGCTGAGAGTGTTGAGAGTTGGAACGAATAGTGACTACCCTTCAGCAATAAACTACTTGTTTCATTTTCATAAGTTCAGGTAAAAAACAAAATCAAGGATATTTTTTTTATATTTTTTTTTAATATATTCGAGTTGTTTGAGAATGCAACCTTTAAAAATTTAAGCGGAGAGCTCATGGCTCAAACATTTACATGCACGATAAAACATTTTACTCAAATATGTTCATGGATACAAGGCAATGATTAATTCGGAAAAAATAATAAAATGGTTTCAAACTTAAAATTGGTATCTACACTACACTAGTAAAAAAATGTCTTTAGAAATGTCATGGATTACTAAATTTTTTAAAGAAATATCTGCAAATTCTTTTTCTTACTTTGTAACCTATATTACTGTAGTTTTAGTAAAGCTTCAATGTACTTTTTTTTGGTAACATAGGTCAACATATATATGTTTTTGCTATGGCGGCGGTCTTTTTGATTATATCTTTTCGGTCTTTTTGGTAACATATGTTGACATAAAAAAATATAAATAAGAAAGTATATATTTTTCACTAGCATGAAGAAATATAAATAAGAGAGATTAAATATTTCAATATCTTAAATATTTTGAAATTGCAATTTTTTTTGCTTAGTATTTTAAGATATTTAATCATTTTCTACTTTTATTTTATTTTATAAATTTTAAATTAAAGATGATTTTCTCTTGACAAGTTAATGATCAACATAGAAAGTACAAACAAATGGTTTTTTAACTATAACAATTTTTTATTTTTATTTTTAATTGTTATATATAATATGTTGATCAACATAAACATATACAATATTTTGTTTATAGTTTATATTGTCCAAATTAAAATTTTGTTATTAATATAGTTGTATAGTATTAGGAAGCGTAAAATATATATTGATGGAATACTTTCATATTAAAAATTGAATAAAGAACACATTTATACTTGTACAACGATATTCTTACCCAGCAAAATTCGCCATTAAAATCACCTATGAAATACCGATTTATGGAAGGTTTGTTGGTCGGAACTGTCCTCACTCACACTGGTTAGAAGTATTTATATGCCCATCTATACAGTTCCCCCTTATTTAATGTTTATTGACACATTGTATATTTATCGCGATAAATTACACAACATTAACATTATGATAGCAATTGTTGAAATAGAAATCTCAGAAAATTATTGCTTCACAAGTTTTGTTAGAACAATTTTAATTTTTGTATTTTTGTATTTTATTTTCATTTAACTTTTGATTTATTATTTAATGAGAAGGATTCAATCTATCAAGTCGATCAAGTTTTGCATAGCAAAAAAAAGGTTTGGAGTGGCCCTTATATTGGGCTATAAAATGCTAATGTGTCTCTCATAGAATACATCACACATGGCTCTCACATTGGGATATAGAATGGGTCTCTCATAGAATGCATCACACATCGCCCTCATATTGGGGTATAGAATGCATCTCTCAGCTCAATTAATATAACATTTGTGGACTAAATCTAATGACCATGGTATACTCTAATTGCTTATGTTTAGGTTTTAGTTCTCTCATAGAATGCATCACACATCGCCCTCATATTGGGCTATAGAATGGGTCTCTCAGCTTAATTAATATAACATTTGTTGCCTGAATCTAATGACCATGACATAGTCTAATTGTTTATGTTTAGGTTTTTTCATTGAAATTTTCTTGAAATATTATTTTTGAACGCATAAATAAATTTAGTGGCACTAAAATTTCCCAAAACATTTGATTCAAGTATATTTCTTAATTCAAATCTGTGATTTTAACAAATCTCTACTATATTTGAGGCAAAATTTACCATAAATATACCCCAAAAAAACTAGAAAAAATTAGTATATTAAGGATTTAGACTATAGTTATTTAAACCCTTATTTAATTTGCAATACAATTTCAAACAATTTATAACCCCAATTTAATCAATGCTAATCACTATTAGTTAACCCATATCATATCACATGGATATAAAAACCAAGTCAAATTTAGATCCATAAACATATATCCAAACTTATAGTAGCTAACTCTTAAAATATCAACCAAATAACTATATCAACTCCAAATTGGAATGACCTATACCACTAGGACATATTTTATTTTCCATTTATAACACTTCAAATAATTTGACAATCAGAAACAAGGAACTTCCATACTCCATAAAGCATGCAAAGAATTACTTTTATTTGTATTTAAACCAAAAATTTCTCTACACATTCAAAAGGAAAAAGAAAATTTGCAACATAAACATTCATTGACCAATATAGTAATCGAGAACATACGTGACTTCAAAACTTTTATCATTTCTACGGCATAGTAACAAGAAATTAAGTTTGCTTCATGAATCAAATAAATCGTAACCTTTTTGACCAACAATTTGATGAAAAATGCAAATACGGGAAGTGAATAAAGCATACAAATTATTTTAACTTTGGTCTATAATCAAATAAATTGTAACCTTTTTGACAAACAATTTCATGGAAGATGCAAATATGAGGAGTGAATAAAGTATACAAATGTTTACAATAATAAGTGTCAATTATAACCACAAACACATCATTTTTAATCAATTTTATTTTGAAAATTAGAACCGAAGAGAAGGGCAAACAATTTGAAAACATGTATTTTTCGAGGTCATCTTAATATTTGGTAATATAGTGATCAACTACATCCAATTGTAATTAATACTACCCTCTTGAAATTGTGCTGACTGAATTTCATACCCCTTGATTAAGTTGTTTAGATTCCAAACAATTCTAAATTTATCTAAAGCAAAGTATAACCATCAATAAAGAATGTCAGATTGGAACTACAAGCTTGGGCTCGCACGAGATAACCACCTCCTAAATCTAGCCAACTACAAATCTAACATAATAAGGCAACATTCTAATCAAATTAATGTGTGGGAAGCACAGTGTCGATGTTAGGTCTTAGTAGTAGATATAAGTGGTTAATCGATAATACCACAAATGCTAACTCTCCTAGAAACCATTACAATTCATACCAAAGTTTAATATTATAAATGTGCATAGGGTGGTCAACTATAGTTGTTGGCTTTACTATCCTATAATAAACAATATAATAGAGATGAAAAAATAAGAAGCAAGAAAACAATAAGCAAAAAACCTCAGAGGGGAAAATCTATTAGATTATACAATTCCCTATGTTGCATTTAGTGTGAAACTAGCCTCTTATATAAATATATATGACCACAGTGAATTATTTAGTTATTCACTTCCAACCAAATCCATGATTTTTCATCCCTAACTTTATCTTGCATTCACAAATAAAAATTACTTATGATTCATAAGTAGGAGTTACTCTAACATACTCATAGTTCAACTCTCTTTGAACTAGCTCCTTTTTCATCTTCATCATATACCACAAGGGCTTCACTAGGGGTGCAATACGATACCACGTGGGTTCATATTGGGGGATATATATTGAGGAAAAAATGGCATAATATATTGAGTATATAATATGGGGTGTAGAGTTTGTATATTCGTATGTATAAAAAATGAAGCTTAAAGTTAATGAAAAAATATAAAGGGGTATAAAAAATGTTAATGAAAAAATGGATACATACAATATCTAGTGAAAGTATGGGTTTCTTAATTGGGAAGGTGTATTGGTTTCATATTGGTAGGGGGTTAAATAATATGATTTTTAGAGGTATTTTCCAATATGTAATCAAATTAATGGTATTGTTTAGTATGCCATGAATGCAGGTGATATTTCTGAGGTTCATTGAGTGAAGCCCCCGTGTCATATATGTTCATTACTCTTTGTCTTTATGCACCTACAAAAACATAAACAATTTCACTCCTCCTACATCATGACCAATCATCATCATGGGTTTTGTGTGGTTGACCCATAATCATTGTACCTTTGCTTTTTTTCATTGGCGTAACCTCAACCATTACAATCCTCAATATCCCAATTGGTTTCTTTTTACCATAAACAACACATCACATTGTGTGGTTTTGTTTGACCAAAACAAATAGCAGTTTTATCCATGAACCTTTATTTACAAAGTGGTTTTAAGAGTACCACAAAATTTTCAATATAGAACATTTTGGGAGTTTACATCCCTCATTATGCTTGTACCACATTATTGATTTGGGTACTACTTAGGGATGTTGTTTTCTTTGAATTGCTTTTGCATCTACACAATATTATTATTATTACCTTGTTTCTTTTATTTATCTAGTTCCTTGCATGTTTTCTATCTTCCTTATTGTTTGTGTCTTCATCATTGATTTTTTCCATGAGGATGCATAATTCTCTCTATCATCATCTTCTTCCATTAGTGTCCACCCTTTGCCACTGCAAAATTCTTTCCTCATCATCTTCTTTCATCATACTCTTTGTTGTCATCTTCTTCTATTATGGAGTCTTCTTCTTTTTCATTTTTGTACTTTGATTTTTCTTGCAAACAACTAATTACTAATGTAATGTGAAGTGGATTAATCTGAAAAGGTTGGGATAATCTCAAAATTTTAGGACCAAGATATAATGAAGTAAGAGTTTAAGAGGTTGATGAATCATGTAACTAGAAAGGATTCTACAAATCCATCTATGGAGATACATGAGTGTCATCCACTATACTCATGTATCTCCATAGGTAGAATTCTAGGGATCATTTTGTTAGATGATTCATCAACATCTTAAACCCTCTCTTCATTATAACTTGGTCCCAAATTTCTGAGATACCTTCTAGATTAATCCAGCTCACTTTTCCCCTTTAATCGAAGCTTCAACTTCTCCAATTTCACATCAAGATAGCATGTGATACTCCTTACATCTTCATATCTATCGTGATGGTTAATTCCATAACTTAATATCACATGCTCTCTATGCATAAGAGAATACATGCTATAGAATTACTACATTTCTGCCTTCACTTGACAAGGCTTATAAAACACCATGGGAAAACAACTTGTTTGTTGAGTATAATGAAACATGCACGCCCTACTTTTCAATTGATTACATGTGCATATTTACATCATCTTTTCAAATAAAATACAACAAACATTTAAAAATGCTTCTCTAATCACAATTTGACAATTACTCCATGATACTACTCAAGAAATTACAAAAATACTACTTAAAAATTACAAACCCATCACAAATGCTCATTTACATATTATGACCGTACATATATTTACATATTATGACCGTACATATATTTTTTCCTTTAACACTTCAAGAGAAGTCTTCCTTCATAGTGAATAACCTCAACTTCATAAATCCTTAACTCATATATATTAAACATACAAATACCCAAAATAATGGATGCTCATACACTTACTTTGAAATTTTATTATGACTTTTAACTCAAAACTTAAATAAATTTCAAAATAAATCATTTTTACTTTTGCTTTATAATTTCACTTATCCATATCAATTTTATCATTTCACTTATACATATCAACTTTTAATGTTTTTAATTTTAGTACTTCCCCACTGATTTTATATATACTTTTCTTTTTCATCTCCTCTTCGTCATCTTCTCTCCTCCTTTCCTGACCTTTGGATCATGTTCAAACTCGTTAGTCTAGAATGCCTTTTAACATAGACTAAACTCCTTTTAACTTGTTAGTCAAAAATCCCTTTTAACTTAGACTGCACTCCTTTTAACATGGACTAAATTCCTTTTGGCATCACTCCTACCCTATTTTCATTCATTCATGTTATGCAGCATGTTCCGTAAATTTTTGGCAATTCTCAACGGCTTTATGTTTTCTTTAATCATTTTTGTGGGAAATTTCAATTTCATTTCTTTTACCAAAAAAAAGAAAGGGTTTGTAGGGTTGTTACAAAACGACTGCATACTCTTGCAAACTATTTGTTTTTAATTTACTTCCACTCGTTGGTAGATTCTAAGCGTTTGTCTCTCATACGTCCATGGATACCAGGTTTTCCGCATTAGAAAACCATTTTTTCTTTGGTCTATTTTGTCATAACAATAAGTGATGTGAACCATAAAATTAACAGAAACAACTGCACTGACTCACCAATCTTATATGTTGTTAGTTTGAGATTTTTTATTGTTAATCAAAACCTAAATCCTTGATTGTTGTTTTTTCTTGGAAACACTCGATCTGCAACATAACTCATTGTGATCTCTTCCTCATTCCTTCTCTTGTTTCAAATTGAGTGCTCAATCTTGTTTTCCACTAAGTGTGACTATTTTACCTCATTACATTCTTGTATAATAGCAATTTCACAATTTCTTTACACATCCACCACATCCCAAAGTTGTAGTCCTTTGCAGTCATATGGGAAGACAAATCATGCTTTCTTGGCTCTTTCAAGAACCTTTGAAGATATAGCACTATTGGAAGATTTTGCAGATAACAGATATTGCTAGCTCTAATACCAATTGTGGGATTTATTAGCCTATAATAAACACATGTAAATAGATATGAAAAATTAAGAAGCAAGAACAGAGCGGACAATAAACTCGGGAGGGAAAAGATATTGGATTATATGATCTTCTATATTACATTTAGTGTACAATTGGCCTTTTATATAACTATAAATAATCATAGCAATTTATTTACTTATCCAATTCCAACCTAATAAACACAAGTAAATAGATATGAAAAATTAAGAAACAAGAACACAGTGGACAATAAAATCGGGAGGGAAAAGATACTATGATCTTCCATATTACATTTAATGTATAATTGGCCTTTTATATAGATTTAAATGATCATAACAATTTATTTAGTTATTCAAATTCAACCAAATTCATAATTGTTCATCCCTAACTTCATATGACATTTACACATAGACATTAGACATTAATTATGATGTAGATTTTACTCCAACACTAGCCCCATATTATTTTCCAAGTTTACAATGTTGTACTATATTACTGCAAAAACCTTTTGTCATATCTCATGTATAGTAACCACAAGAATGTGTCTCACATGTTATAACTTATTTGTGTATGGTTGTTCTAGGTTGGTTAAGTGATAAACATTGAGCCATTGTTATATAATCAACCGTCAACCATTAATTTGACATTAGACATTAATTATGATGCAGATGTTACAACAACACTAGCCTCATATTGTTTTCCAAGTTTACAATGTTGTACTATATTACCGCAAAAACTTTTTGTCATATCTCATGTATGGTAACCACAACAGTGTGTCTCACATGTTATAGCTTGTTTGTGTATGGTTTTTCTAGGTTTGTTAAGAGATAAACATTGAGACATTGTTATATATTTTTAGGAGGATTTTTTGCGGAAATTATATCATAATTTGTTTCAAATGAACTGGTGTGGTTCATCGTCACGACAAGTTGAAGAACTAGATCATAGAAATGGATCACATAAACCTAAATTAAACATTGTTATATAATCAACCATCAACTATTAATTTTTGTGAAAGGTAAGGATTATAATCTATATTTTTGTATTATTTTATTGATAAAAAAATTGTTTTTTTATAATATAATTGAATTGGAAATAGGAAAAAATAAAGGGAGGGAAAAAAATTGCAAGATAAAAAAACTTATGGTTAGTGGAATAAGTTTTTTGAATGGTTTGTTTTACTTGAAACTTTTAATTTTATGAAGATATTTTTGACAATTTTATATATCTTAATGTATATATTATAAATGTAATAATATTACATATACTTATTAGTAATATAGTATATGATGTATTTTTTTTATGAAATTTTATGTGTTAGGAATATTTTGTCTTAACTGAATTCGTAAACATTTTTGGAAGTAGTGACCCATGGTGGCTTGACCTAAGCTCTAGCAGCCATCTCCATGTGGTAGGTTTAAGCCCCTGGAGTTTTTTGCTTATCAATTTCTGTTGGTGTTTACTGTTTGACCGTGGTTGCTCAGGGCGGGCCTGTTTGGTGTGGAGCACTTGGAAGGTATGCTTTTGACAAGCAATTTAGTGGCTTTTCAATAATATTTGTAACCTTTTATGCCTTATAAATTCAAAAGAGATAAAGGATTTTAATAAAATGTGCAAGAATTGACAAAGGAAGCTCAATTACTAATAATTGTCGTTTTTCTATGCAGGAAGACGTGGAAGCAAGGAGTTGCTGTCCAAAAGTGAGAAGCAGAGGAAGAATAACTGTTGTCACTCCAGAGGGGAACCAGATGCGAACATGATCGACTGATTCGATTGATAGTGAGCCACAGTCTCACTCAACAACAAAGCACTTGGGAGGAGCTGCTCGCAATAGTCGAGGGGGATTGGCTTCACCACCACCAAAACCTAAACACCCCTCCAGCACGCCGGAACGATCATAGAAACGTAAAGAATCAGCAGCAGAAAGACATGCTCCTCCAAAACGGAAACAATCCTCCAGTACGCCAGAACGACCAGAGGAACCCAGATAATTTGATGGCACACCCGAACAGCCTGAGAGACCAAGGAAATCAGCCCGGCTGGCGCGTATACGAGGAAGGCTAGAAAATATTCAGGGAACCACTGCCCAGCCAATTGAAATTGCGGACGAACCTCCAGAACCAGAAGGAGGGCCCTCCGAAGAAAATGCTGAGCAATCAGGGGTTGAGGCTGACCAGCCTGGAGGAGGTATTGAGGAAAGAGATGAGCACTCTCAGGCAGAGACAACTACTAAGCAGGTCAATCAAGAAGAAGAAGTAGTACAACCATGGGGTAGCCCATTGCAGGACCCTATGGGTGAGGAGGAATTGGCAGCAGTCCTGGCCAATATGGGGGAATATGGCCAACCCTCCAGCACAGGAGGCATCCCTGACGGACCCACGGAGGAAGATATACCTGAGAAAGCACATGAAGAAAAGACAGGAGAAGAAAACCTACCTGGTTATGATGATGAAATGGAAGACACCAATCAGGGACAATTTGTCCCCAAGACGCTGAAAGATATCCCAGACGAAGAAGGAGCAGACTTAAGGGCCAAACCCTCTGCTGAGGCAAAGGAAATTAAGAAATTAAGGAAGAAACAGCAGAGATTGCTGGGCACTATAGCCAGGCTCTGACAACAAATTCGAATTTTGAAAGCCAACTTGAGGATACAAAGGACTGCAAGGAAAAGGAGGAGGGTCACTACAGTAAAAACCCGGAGGACAAGAAGGCGACAGACCTATACTCGTTTTGTTGGTCGAAACCCCATTAGGAGACCTACTGCCGAGGAACAGTCTGCTGTTCCAAATGACAACGAGGAACAGGTTGCTATTCCAAGTGACATTGAAGAACAACTGTTGTTCCAAATATCGTGGAGGGACAGACTGTTGTTCCATCTGACCCTGAAGAACGGATGGACATTCCAATGGAACAGCAAGAGGCTCCGATGGCAGGAGGAACACAACAACCCTTTATTCACGTTAAGAAAGAAAAAGAAAGCAAGAAGACCCAAACAGAAACACCACCCTCAGGGGTAATTCGGGTCCTAAACTCTAAGCAGCGTAATAGAAAGGTCCAGGTTAAACTCCCAGCCTCTACGGCTTTATGGAAAAAGGATCCAAAAACAAGGACCTTGCACAAAATGATTTATGAAGCTCAGCAAGAAGCTGAGCAGCTGCGAGAACAAAGAGTCCCCCGGGAGAAATACGAAGAGCTACAGCAACAACTTCGGGATATTAGTCAGTCCGAGAGCCAGGCCTTCGAAGGATGGAAAAAGGAACAAGAAAAGGTTGCTAAGGTAACTCGTCGATTAGATAGTGTTGTTAAGCAGATGGACACTGTGTGTTCCTTGTATAATGACGTTTTGACTTGTAGGGCCCCTGCTAAAAATTATGCTTTATTTTTGCTTGACGATATTTCGATTGAAAATAAAAGCGTTAGGGCAGTGCACCTATCCACATCACACTGTTAATGATTTTATAGATTGTTTGCAAGCATTACGGATTTAAGGTCAAAGGTTATTGTGCGAGTTTTACTTGCACAACCTCGTGCTAACGGGAACATTGATTTAATCCTGGCCCTTTTTTTGGCGGTTATAAATTCCAAGCCTTTATTCTTTGGGGTTAATCAGCTGAAATTGCTCCAAAGCTTATAACCCTTTCAGAGACAGAGAATAGCCTAGACTTATGGGTACGAGCCGAACCTAGAGACCCAGTGACACTATGGAGAGAGCATAGGAGCCTTATGAGGATCTCGGGTGTCATCGAGATATTAGGACCCATGCATGAAGACTTGATCCGACATAGTCTGGAATATTTCCTGACTATTAAAGACCTTGCCATCGATGCTGCAAAATTTCGATACCGGACCTCTAGCACAAATATCCAGCTCAGAGAACCATTCAAATACGAGAATTTTGAGCTGGCTGCTAATCAATTGAACCTTTATGGGGAACGGATTCTGCAAGTAGGGCCATCCTGGTTGGGTTATCGTTTTCGCAGTCCAATTATTTGGCACCCTGCGCCCGGATATCAGGCCTTGTATGAAATGCCTGCGGATCAAATAAATTAGTTCTTTGATAATCTAGTTGCTCATCACGGTTGTCGGCCTCCTCGCGAGATCCCCTCTCCAGCCTATTCTCTCACCGCCTTGCATGTCAACTATAATGTTTTCATGAGGGCATGAAACAGGGTAAGCAGGGGGGTGTGTGGAGCACTTGGAAGGTATGCTTTTGACAAGCAATTTAGTGGCTTTTCAATAATATTTGTAACCTTTTCTACCTTATAAATTCAAAAGAGATAAAGGATTTTAATAAAATGTGCAAGAATTGACAAAGGAAGCTCAATTACTAATAATTGTCGTTTTTCTATGCAGGAAGACGTGGAAGCGAGTTGTCGTCCAAAAGCGAGAAGGAGAGGAAGAATAACTGTTGTCCCTCCAGAGGGGAACCGGATGCGAACAAGATCGAGCAAATCAGAGCTGAATAGCCTAGGAAAGGAAGGAGGGATACCGAGTCGGCGAACGCGAGAAATAAAAGTGAAGGATTAAACGATTGGCGAATCCCTCGGGATCGAAAGTGAAGGATTAACCGATTGGCGAATCCCTCAGGATCTTCGATCTTGAGGGATCGCTGTTTTACTTATCTTTGTTATCTAGATACCTCCGTCATTAATTTTATATAAAGGAACAACGTCATTGAGCAAAGAGACTACTATTTTTATAATTTTAAGTTTCAGAACAAAAATTTGATCATCGAGTGTCACTGAGACCTGGTTTTGTTATACATTTGTTGATGCATTAATATAAAGGACTTGGTGTTTATTTCATCTCTGCGTCTGGAGTAATATAAGGCGGTGTACCATTGGCAGCTAAGGGCCCGGCTTCGAAGGACACTTGCTTTTGTATCATTATACTGTGATTTGTGTGTGGTTTGTTTATCTTTATTACTCAGTAATCTGATACATCTTTCGTATGATATGCTATGCTCTGTTATGATCAATATATGAATGATTTCTCCATGTAATGACTCTGCACTGTATAATTGGATCTATTCAGGGTTAAATTGCGTCGTTAATCAGCTATTTCTGTAACAGAGTGTCGGTATGAATGTTACTGTCATTGGATCCATGTGAAATAATACTTGTTGGGACTTGAAAGTAATGTTACTCTGTTTAGAAACATAATTATATCATCCATCATTCTTAGATTACTAGAACATGTATATATGATTGATGCTTGCTGTTCCATAATTCATCAAGGAATGCTGTTTCATAAAGTATATCTTATCTAGTTTGCTTGAAGAGAATATCAGAGTGTGAATCAGTTGGTTTCAACTCGCGAGATTCAGTTCCTTTGATTGATGTTCCATTTACTGCTGTTCCATTTTACTGATGTTCCATTTATTGCTGTTCCATTTCCATTTTGCTGTTCCATTTTACCTTCTGCCGTTTTATTTACCTGCCTTCGTTGTTTTGGTGTGAGAGAAGGTCTAAGGTTGTAGTGAGCCTCAGAAAGACGCTGCCTAGCTCCTAAACCTATAAGTCCATGCTCTAATTTCCTTTTTATCAATTTCTAGAGGGATGGGTTATTGCTTCCGCACCCTTGACTGATCAACTGTCTTGTGTGATTCTATCTTTTGGATTAGTTCAGTTACAACTTAGCATCTGTTTTCTTTTGTATCTTCTGAACACTATACTACTAAGCATTACTCGGACAAATAGCCTCGGATTGAGTTACTCTTTACAATAACAAAACGTTCCTGGATTGATTTATTAATGTGGAATAATTAGAGGTGTGAGAGACCCTAGTTATAGCTATACATTTGGATCGCTATCCTTGTCTCTCTGCCTCTTCTAGAGGCCGGTCTGGCTCTTTTGTCTTGTTTTGGGTTTCTCTTGTCTGTCAATGCATGTTGCAGTGGTGCCACTTGGCTTGGAGTCCCTGTCCCTCTGCATTGTCTCTTGTGTCCACTTGGTTGTTGTAGCCCTGTGCTCCTTCCTCCTTGGGCGCCTCCCGCTATCTTCTTTGCTCGTATTCTGTGGTTTTGGTTGGAGGGAGTCATAGGTTTATCAGGAGAGGTCCTATCGACCTTTGAGGTGGGCATGTCAGCATTTTCTCAGGAGGTGCCTTTGTAGGCTGCCAATGCGCCTCTGCAGGAGGAAATAGTTGCATTCAAATCTCTTGTGGCCTCTAGCCTGAAATTCCACAAGGAGGGGGACTCTAAGTTTGTGAAGAAAGATGATGATATCCCCAAAATTGATATATGTGCCCCTCAAGCTCATTTGAGAGCTATTTAGATGGCTGACAGAGGCCTCATTGGGAAGTTCATGGGCCATTAGCCTTCTCCTTGTACTGTTAAGGCCTGGATTGAAAACAACTGGAATCATCTGATGAAGGTGGGAATGATTTTCTTCTTGTGTGGCAAAGGGTTCCACATTTTTTACTTTGAAAATTGTCTGGACCGGGAACTTGTTTTTTGGATTGGCTTGTATTTTATGGGGGTCCAGGGGTCCTACCTCGATAGGTGGAGTCATAGTTTCAATCTTGATTGTGATGTTCCTTCCTTGATTTTGGTTTGGGTGAAACTCCCTCACCTCCCACTCCATTGTTGGAACGATGCGACATTCTAGCTAATTGCAAACTCTCTAGGGAAATACATTGATTGATCTAAACTGAAGGATGGCCTATTCTCCTGTTCTCAGATCTGCGTGGAGGTGGACCTGGAAAAATAGCTTCTGGAGGAAATTGGCCTTTGTATGGATAGTTGGTTGCACGTACAAGAGGTTGACTATGATGAGCTTCCCTTCAAGTGCAAACATGCCATGAAATGGGCACTTTTCCAAAGGCTTCCTTAAAGGGGGTGACTTCGTGGAAACACCTTCTTGGGGATCAAGAGAGCAATGGACTCAGGTCAAGTGCCACAAATCCTCGAAGCACTAGCCCCATGATAGCTCCCATGGTTTTGGGATGGCCTCGACTCCCTCAGTTTCGTGCCAGGTGGGGATGGCCCGAGATTGGATATTACGAACAACTTTGAAGTATTAGGATCCGAGGCTTGTATGGCTAAAACTCAAATTACATGTTAAGTAAGTCCCTATTCACTTTTGACACCATGATTATATATAAAATTCATTTAACTAAGTCAAGTTTATCTATCAATCTTTCCTTTGAATTTTGCTTAGAGAAATTCTTTGACTTCAATCTAGGAAAACCCCATGCCCCTCCACTTATCACTCTTGAATTTACTAGGGCTATGCATATGCCTTAGAAAAAAATCATCTCCAATTTTTTTTCTCCTTTTGTGATAAAAAAAAACATCTCCAATGTAGTTTTTTTCCCTTTTGTGATAAAGGCATTTACAAGAAATTTAAATATAATTAATCACAACTTAGCAATAACTCTACACAAATTTCCTGAAAAGGTCCTTCATTCATTCCACCACCATGTTCATGGTAGTCACATGCAACAATTCACAATGATGGCCTTGATACCACATGTTACAAGTAAACATACAATAAAGATAAATATAATTAATTATAATATAGAAGCAATACTACACAAGTTTCTTGGAATAAGCCAAACCATGTATCCACACTCATTCATTCCACCTAACAATCCTCATGACATTGTCATGAAATAACTCACAATGACAGCTCTAATACAACATGTTAGGAACTAACGTGCAACAAAGATAAGCATAATTAACTATATAACATAGGAACAAAAAAACACAAATTTCTTAGAAAAAATCCAATGGATCCCTTGATTCATTCCACCTAACCATTTTCATGATAGTCTCATGCAAAAACTCACGTTGATGGCTCTGATACCAATTCATTCGATCTAACCATTTTCATGATAGACTCATGTAACAACTCACAATTATGGCTTTGATACCACATGTTGTAGAAATTATCACTGTAGATCACCTGATAATGAAATGTAACTAAAGAAAAATACTTTATCTACTTCTACAAACAAACTTGCGGAGGTTTAATCAATTTTGAGCAAGATCAAATTAAACACACATAACAGATGAAGAAGAAATCAATCACACATCAACACAGAAGAATACTCTGGGAAAACCCTCAGCTAAAACTCTCGATCTCTGTATTATCATACAAGTGGAAATATATCAGGGTTACATAAAGCTTTAGCTCACAAGCTATCCAACTCTCAGTAAAATCCCTCACTGCTGCTCATAGATAGAATAGATAACACATATGCCTTTCCTCTTCCCTCTAAGCCTCCTATTTCCTTGCACAGTTTCTCAAGGAAAGAAATCCTCAAGGAAAGAAATCCTTTTGCATGCAAGAGATATCCTCATGCGAATATTCCTGCAACTGATAGTACATTGTCCCATCCTTTGATCTCAACTGGGTCTCTGTCTGAACTAACATGCATGAGTTATT
>APFE030008080.1:53769-73419 GCA_000404065.3 Pinus taeda | reverse complement strand
ATGACAGCTGCTGTCATATAATCAGTATATGACAAGGGTCAACAACTATGTTGAAAACCAGATCACAGCATCCAGCAACTCCACCGAAGAAGCAGGGCCTCCCTCTTGGCAAACCCTCTATGACAAGCTGGAGAATCTATTTTTTATAGAGCATGAAATTAATCATCTGTTTGAGGTACCTCCTAATTTTTATAGACACACAGAGGCAGATGAGACAGTGTTTAAAATGCGAAGACATTAGTTACCCCCAGCTGATTGGTGGCAAGCAATGTTGGAAATTTTGCCTAGATAATTCCACTTTGCTTTTTGCCTTTTTTGGAGAAAGGTCAACAGGCAAGTCATCATACAGGTACAGTAAACAGCATACAGATGACTCAGCAATCCACTCAAAAATCAGGCCAAAATTAACGCAGCATTTAAAGCACTGCTACCGCCCATTTTTCACAGCCAAAAGTCAAATCTGTCTGACAAAGGAATGTCGGCTATCTCAGCATTTAAAGTTACATTTATGTGTCATTTACTTTTTGTAAGAGAGTTGGTGGTGCAATTTATTGCACCATAACTCTCCAGTAAGATATTTTATACCCTATTTTTGTATATATATCCCCTCAGATAACGCATTGAGGGTTGGTTGGAATACAATTATTTGCTGAAAGAGCTCTGATGTATACCAAAGACTTTTTGATAATAAAATTGCTGATGGAGATTGCTGGTTTCAATGTTGTCTAAGATGGATATGTAAAGCTCTGTGTTGTTGCAGAATTCCTGTGTCATCTACTGAATCAATAAGTTTCTCTTAACTGTGTATGTGTTTCCTGTTTATTCCATAACTTTATGTTTTCACAATCTTAGTAAATAGAGAAAAGGAATAGCCCGGGATTTGTTCCAAACACCCTATGCTCAATCTCTATTTCTAAATATGTTTTCTGCTGGATCAACCATAGATATGAATTCTTAATTGCTCATGTCTGAACTTATCCTAACATGGTGAATACTGTTTAAGAATTCTTAACTACTCTTAAGCATTACTTTCATGTTTCTTCATTAGCATAGTGAAAGATTCTTAATTTCCTTTCACTCACTAAATTCTCACTTCCACCAACAAATTTGATATATTGTTTTCGCACATGCCTAACTTGCTCTGCAGCAACACCTTGTCTCCACAGATCCATTTTCAAGAGCACAAACACCTCAACTCCATTGCCCAATGGAACAAACTGTCCTGAAAATCTATATTTCAGTTCTAAAAGAATTCACCAACCCACCAAATTCAAAACAAACTGTGCATCATAACTAGTCTAATAACACTCATTAAACAAAGCTAAACTATAAAGAGAGAGCCCTCTCTGGCTACTGGTAGGCTAGGACCTGTAGCTACAAGATTGGTTAGTGGTTACCTCGGCCGTATTCCCTTTAGGAAACAGGGAACAACCTGAGTGTTAACAGTTCCAATTAAGGAACAGTGGTTGTTCCTCTTAAGGAAACACAGTTTCAAGTATGTTTTTTTTCTTTTGCTCGCTATTCTTCTTAAAGGAATTGCAATTTTTACGTGCAGATATTATTTTGTTGTCCCTCTAGAGAAATAAAAACTGTTCCATCTAAAGAACAACACTTTTTGCATACATTTTTTTTCTTCTTTTTTTGTGTGTATGTGTGTTTCACCATTTAGAGGATTTTTGTGAGTGATGGTCATTTAAGGCATAGCTATACATTTATGCAAGAATACAAAAACTAGAGGATACTGAAATCAACAAACCAATGAAAAATCATTATTCTTAAAGAAATTGCATCGAATTGATAAGACAAAAGAGGAAATGACACAACTATTTATATCACTTTGTTGTCTTTATTTTCACTAACACCAATTTGATTGATTATTTTTATCATGTTGGTTCTTTCTAAATCCCCATAATTCTCTTTGATCATTATTATTGAATAATAATAAGGGCATTTTTCCTCTATTGAGATGTTCAGACTTCTTCCATCATCCCTACTCTTGAGTGTTGAGCTACCCTTTGTATATAAATGGGAAAGTGATATATAAAAGAAAAAAGAAGAAAAGAAGAAAACATACATATGTATATGATTACTAACATGGCTTGTCAGATAAAGGATAGGGAGTCTCATCAAGAGCTAGCCTACCATGATCATAAGGAAGAAAGTGAAGTGGCATTCCCACTATGGTCACCACACCAGGGATATGATCCAAGAGGCACATCATAAAAATAAAAACTCCTTGGAACAGGAGGTCTCATAACGAGTTGGCCTGCCCACCTTTCACTCCTCCCTAGTGAATGGCATTTTGATTCATCTGGTTACCAAGCCAGCACAGGCCTCCATTCTGACATCGCACAACACTTTCCTAGGCATACACAAAGGATTATGGTTCCAAGAGTGAAATAAGCAACTCTGTCAAGGTTATGGACACCTGTGGGCAATAGAGCTCTGTTGATGGTATTGAAGTCATATTTTTCATACACCAATAGTCATTATAAACCATTCTTCTCACATCTTTATAGTGATTTCAAATGAGATTATGTTATATAATCCTTTCGAACCTTTTATACATGAAAATCATTAATAATCAATCATAATGGTTAAAGTAGATAATGACCACATAAGAACTTTTACTTACGTCAGTTGTCATATCCTCTATTTTTCGCATCATATCACAAAATTTCCATCTTTATTAGAAATTTCCATCATAAGCTTTGATTTCAGTAATCTGCTTACTTTTGTAAACATGTCATGGATCTATACGCTATTCCTTTATTCCACTATACAATTGCAGTGCAACATCTTGCTCCATTATTTAACAGACGAGGACGGCCTATCACATTTCAAGGGGGCGCGGGTGATCTCCATAATTTGCTGGCATACGTGTCAACTCATCATTTGGAGGTATTATGACTCCATCAAAACTCGGGAATAGCAAGTCTAACGGTATTGTATTTCCCAATATACATGGCTTCTTGTTCCAACGCCATTTCTGTAAGTTGGCTCTATAAAAATTAACAGTAAGCTAAAGTTTGGACAACTTTCTATTCCATTGTCTTCTCTGTGTTTTTTAACAGTGAGCTAAAGTTTGAACAACTAGCTGTTCCATCGACATCTCTATGTTTTTTTACAGTGTGCTAAGCTTGAACAAAATGGGAGGCAGATCAATTCACAGCAAACCATGGGTGTTAATGGTCTCTGACGTTGCAAGAGAAATCCTAGTAAGGGAAAGATGGATAGCCTACCTTAACTGTCTATAGGAATCTAACAAGACGGTGGCAATTGAATTTCTATAGAATTTGCAGGAAGACCATTCCATGGTGAGAGGGAGACAAATAGAAATAACAGATAAGATAATTGCTGAAGTTTCGGGATTGCTAGCCGTTGGACCAGTATGGACCCTAAAAAATATGAGGTTGCAAGATGCTATAACTATCTTCTGGGATGAAGGGCGGAACCTTACTGTCAAAGGCAAAGGAGTCCTACCAGCAACCCTAGGAGAGCCTTGGGCAGAATTGGCCAGAATTGTCCAAAGCTACATTGCTTGCAATGGTAGAAAGGATGTTGTAAGACCATGCAATCTCAAATTCTTAGCTGTATGAAAACAAAATTTTCTATGAATTTGCTTGTGTACTTAAATTTTTTATTGCATGATGTTGCTCAAATTATAAGAAAATCTTGCCATGTAGAATCAGTAGTAAGCCATCATGGTTTAATTCAGTTGATAGTCAGTTACAGTCTTGCCCAAAAGTAGAGTAGTTGGGAGGAATTGATTTTCTCGATACATGGGGAACTAGATTTACCAGCCGCAAAATGAAAACACATTGCCAGCACATTAGTTAGACCACACAAACGAAGACAAACTATCAAATTAGGAAGAATCAGAGGAATGATTAGAAATTCCCAAGGAAACAGTAGCCAGCCTGTAGAAATACACGATTTAGAACATGAGTAACCCCCACAACTTGAAAGAGAGGAAATGAAGTTGAACTAGAGGAAAATGAAGAAGAGGAACCGAAAGAGGAAACTGAGCAATCTAGTCAGGAAGAAGGGGAGGAAGCAGAGCAAACTAGCAAGAGTCCATTACAAAACACTTTGCAAGAAGATGAATTGGCCCGAATTTTGGCCAACATGGGTGAGTATGTCCAACCTCATAGTCCACTCAACCCCGATACCGAAGAAGGGCCATAGGAACACTCTGCTCATGATAAGAGTGCATCTGAGGAGACGTGTGATGAGGAGGAAGAAGAGGAACAATCCCAAGAACACTATGTTGATGATAAGAGCGTATCTGGGGAGATGTGTGATGAGGAGGAAGAAGAAGAACAATCTCAGGACCACTTTGCTCCGAGTCAGAAGTACACCCGAAGAAATGCACGATGAAGAAGAAGTGGAAGGAGAAGATGCCCGGGAGACAGCAGATCAACCTAGTTTTTTTACCCCTGAAAAACCTAATCAGTGGGATGAGAACACTGAAAAAGTGTTCCAAATAGGAAACATGGAAATTGGCCACGGCGAGGGTACAATCCTTGAAGTACAAAGCCCAGGCCCAAGAAAGAAAACAGTTGTTCCTTCTAAGAAAACAAATGAAATCCAAAAGTTGCGAAAGGAATAGCAAAGACTACTTAATGTAATTAAACAACTTCAACAACAAATGAGAGTCTTAAAAATGGGGAAAAGCTCAAAAAGAACCCTTGGAGCAAAGCATGTAGCCACCCAGGCAAAATCCCATAAGAAGAAGACTAAGAGGACTCAAGTCAAACCTGTTATCCAGGACCGCAAGGAACAACATGTGGCTATTACAAATGCAGAGGCACAAACAAAAAACACACCAGTATGTGACAAGGAAGTTCAAATAGAGGCATTGTCCTCTAGCAGCATGACCAACCAGACATTTCGTGAGAAGGAAACATAGACTATAAAAACCAGATGTCGTAATAAGGAGATCTAGGTAGATCTCCAGCCCAAAAATGTCATGATGGATAATGACCCAAGGATAGTAAAACTGTAAAAAGATCTGGCATAGACCCAACAAATGATAGAAAAGCTCACAAAGGAAACAGTTCCTCAAGAGAAATATCAGAAGTTACAACAGCAACTAAACAACATCAATACATCGAAGAGTGAGGCCTTTGATGGATGGCGAAGGGAAGAGGAAAAAGTTAAAAAGGTAACCCATAGACTAGACACAACTATGAATCAAATGGATACCTTATGTTCTCTGTCTACTGATGTTCTAGCGTGTAGGGCACCCGCTAGAAACTATGATTTTTTTTTTTATGGAAAGATATTTAGAATTGAAAATTAAGGTTGTCAAGGTAGAGGTTCCTATAGAGATAAAAACCATTGATGATTTCATAAACTATTGTAAGCATTATGGGGTGAAAGTCCAGTGATTTTAATGTGAGTTTTATTTACATAATCTTGTGTTGGATGGAGACACAGAAAATAACCCTAGCCCTTTTGTGGGTGATATCTAGCTTCAAGAATTTATTTCTTTTTCTATTAATCAAATAAAGTGGCTTAAAGCCTAAAATACCTTCCAGAGACAAGAAAATGGGTTAGATCTGTGGGTAAGGGGTGAACCTAGAAACCCGTTGCAGATATGGAATAAACATAGGAGCTTAATGAGAATGAAGGGTGTGATCTAGACATTGGGACCTATTCTCATAGAAGTCATCCAACAAGGGGTAGAATATCCTAACCATCAAAGACCTTGCCATAGCAACAGCGAAATTCCGATACCAGACTTCCAATTGGAATATCCAAAACAGAGAGCCATTCAATTATGAGAATTTTAAGCTAGCTATTGACCGCTTGGTTATCTATAGTGACCTCATTTTGAGAGAATGTCCATCTTGGTTAGGCTGTAGGTTCCAAAGTCCAATCATCTGGTATCCTGCACTAGGGTATAGAGCCTTATATGCATTGCTTGAAGGTCAGACAGGGCATATTTTTGAAGTCTTAGCTAGGAATCATGGTTGTAGACCACTGACTGAGAATCCTTCTCCAGCCTATTCCCTAACTTCCTTGCATGTCAATTAGAATGTTTTCATGAGGGCATGAAAAAGGGTAAGCAGGGAGGTGTGTTGAGCATTAGAAAAGGTATGTAATTGCCACTTATTTCTCTATCTTTTCCTTTAATTCATAACTTCTTTACATTCTAAGATGATCATATGATAAAGGATTATGATAGAATTAAGGGGAATTGTGATTAATGTAAAATGATTAATTATTGTCTTTTTTTATGCAAAAAGTGAAGAAAATAGATAATTATCATTCTGGAGGAAATGACAAGGCAAAACCAACTAATGTCCCTTTGATAGGAAACTGCATCTAGACGAGGAGATCAAGAGCAGAGCACATGGACTAGGAAAAGGAAGAAGAAACACAGTATCAGTGCAAGAGGAAGAAAAGATAACTGAAGATCAAAGATATGGTGAATCCCTCAGGATCCTTTGATCCCGAGGGATCGCTACCTTAATGCTATCTATATTTTTTATATTTCCACTTGGCCACTATAAAAAGGGACAACGTTGCTAGCCCAGAGGGCCGATTGTTCTTGATTTATAGAATTTGTTATTGCAATCTGAACTTTGATCATCGACTCTCTTTAAAGAGCGATCACTGTAACTCTACTTTTATGATTAATACATAAACTTCGTTGTTGTTCCATTATCTGATTCTGGAGTAACCACAGCAGTGCATCCCTGGTGGCTAAGGGCTTGACCCTAGTGGATCACTTGCTTTCTGTATCATTATTTTTCGATTACAGTCTTGTGTGGTTCCATTCTTAAACATTTCATTGACTTGTTCTGTTGTCGAATTAGTAATTGAATCGTAAGATTATTATTTCTAACTGAAAATGTTATGTTGTTCATTCTGGAATAATATCACACTGTCTAAGTCAAATATTGCTATTCATTTATAGATTGACACTGTTGTTCATTTATAGATCGGCATTGCTGCTCATTTAGCTACGATTGACTTATAACCATGATTTTTGTTCATTAGATTATTGTTCCATTATCATTGCAAATGTTGTTCCCTGATAACTGTGGTTAATGCTTATTACGCTAAAATAAGATTCTGATTCTATCATCCTAGACTCACTGTGTGTTTCCATTTGATTAAGTTTGTTGTCCAATATTTTGTAGTTAAGTTTGTCGTTCAATACTTCATAGACTTACTTAGGTTTGTCGTTCCTTTCTTCGGTTGCTGTTCAATTCATTTATTGGTTAAAGGTTGATGTTCAATTCCTTTTGGTTAAGATTGCTGCTTAGTTCATTCCTATAGATTAAGCTTTGTTGTTCGATCTTTTTAATAGATTAGTTGTTGTTCCTTTCTGTTATTTCCAGCATTTGCTTTGGTGTGAACAGAAAGATCCACAACTGTAGTGAACATTGACTATTGTTGTCTAGTTCCTGAATTGGAGATCTTGCCTTTGATTGATTTTCATTTGCATTAGTTTACAAAGGAAAGAGTTATCATTACTGCATCCTTGACTGATGATTGTTGTAGTTTCTTAAGTGAATGATTTAGTTACAATCATTTCAGTTTCTTTCCATTACATTAAGAGTTTGTTTCCAGCATTTATTTACTTTTGTAGAACACTATACTGCTATCACTACTCTTGAACAAGTGACCACCTCAGACTAAGTACACTCCTGAGATAAAAAATCGTACCTAGATTGATAATTAATGTAGTGTAAGTAGAGGTTAAACAGATCCTTTTTACTGCCCATCAAAAGCAAGGTCGAAACTCAAGGAATTGAAGTCAAATCCTTAAACCCTAAATGTGCAAGAGGAGAAAGGGAAACTGGATATCCTTGTTGAGGCCTCTTTCCATGCTTAACATACTTCATCAACATCTCATATTGATCCAAAATGGATCAAAAAACCCTCTAAAGTCTTCAAAATATTATTAAAGATCAAAACTATCACAAAAGAAAACAAAAGCTTCACAAAATGGTGGAAAACACTATCGAAACCCAAAAATATGAAGAAATAGTGGAAAACAGGCTTATCGATGATTAAAGGAACAATGCACAGGAGCCGTCGGATCTGGCCAATCAATGGTCCAGATCTAATTGGCATATCGTAATTAATGGTGGCAGGCAGAGCTTATCGGAGGAAACCATGTAAATGTTGTGATAGTAATCAGTGAGGTCAACAAGGACCATCGATCAAGCGCACAGATCGACGACCCAGGTTAACCCATCGTATCGTATCAGTAGATTACAATGGAGTGCTTACAATGGCCCCGGGGCTTATGTGATATATGATTGTGATAAGTCACATTGCAATATCGCATTAGAGCAACACAAAGGAAAGGGGTCGATGCATGCAACTGTGATAGCCGGACCCAACGAGACTGTAAATGAAAACACATATATTTTGAGTTCCATAAAACATGGTTTTCCTTTGTATTTCGTGTTTTCATTAAATAAAAAAAATATAAAGAACAAAGCACTGATGCAATGAAAATAGACCCGAAAGGGTTTATTAATGTAGTTGTATATTATTTCAAGTCCGATATGAGCCATTTTTGCTGGAATTTCAATGTTTTAATGTATTTTCCAAAGACAAAGGGAAAACATGAAACAAGTGGGATTTCAGGTGGGCCATAGGCGGTAAGTGGTTTTGATAGGGCTCCGCTCAATCCCATCCAGTGAATGACATGGGGTGTGAAAAAACCGCCTTTCTGGGTGGGTAATCTCCATACACCTTCACCACCCAAAATGAACCTCAGCCATTGGATCAAGATCACTCAGATCAATGATGGAGATGCGATCACGATATAAAGGTGGATCCGATAGAAATATAGTACAGATTTATGAATATTTGAAGTCCGATGAATAGCGTTTTGGCAGATTTTTCTTGCTTTTTCTAGTGTTTCTCTGTGTCAACATAAAATGACCATTTTTGGGATTTCAAAGGCATCGATGGTCCATTCCATTATAGAACAGGTGGCCACAATCCTTGAAGGTGTTTAGCAATGATTGCTAACGCTCAGAGGGGGATTCAAGTTGACAAAGGCTAGAAGCCGGAGAGCCCAAGAAGGGGAAACGAATAGACAGTGCTGATTGGCTTTAAAGCCACAGAAGACAGAAGATAGAGATAGGTAGTGTTGAGACAGAGAGAAAATAGAGACAGAGAGTCAGTGAGGAGAGTTTGTGTATGCAGAAAGACTTGGGGGATTGAAGTAGAGCCGTGTTGTTTTATATCTATTGTGTGAGACTCAAATTAAGGTCACTTTTGTAAAACTTTGCTTTCAAAGACATAATAGAGAGGCCGCCACTGAAGGCTAGACCATGAGACATATCCCAGGAGTGTTGGGTGAACTCCTTGATTATCTTGTTGTGTTATGTGTGTCTATTATGTTTCTTTAACTGCTTCATTGTCTATGTTAGTCACAATCTTATCGATCCATTGCACTAAGTAATATAGGAAAATCCATGCACATGAGTCTATAGTACCTTAATAATTGTCTAAGATCTCATTATCAGATCAAGTGGTATCAGAGCTTTAGTTTTGCTAAGGTTATACAAGCTTGTGCTGGATTGTTGAATGCTAACGAGGTCAAAGCTCAAACTAGGAGAAGGATAGCTTGTTGAGACTAATCCAAATATTGGAAGAGTCTATGCTCAGAGGAGAATGGCCAGAGAAGTCCCACTGGAATCATACTCTCACTTCATGGATAGTTTCATGACCATGAGATCCATGGTGGAAGAAATGTATCGGGAATTTAAGAAGGATCGAGGTGCAAGCACCTCAACACTCGAAAAAGGCAAAGGAGTAGAGGAACCTCTTATATTTTCCCATTCAGAAGACAAAGGGAAAGGGGAAGAGCCTCCTCCATCAACTCCTGCTTCTAGCCTTGAAAAGAAAAAGAAGAAAACATCTTTGATTAAATTAGATGTAAAATTTGATTTGCCAATCTATGATGGAGAATTAAATGCAGAAAAACTAGATAACTGGATTAGATAGATTGATGTGTATTGTAGGGTGCAAAACATTGATTCAGAAAGGAGTAAAATTCAACTGTCTAGCCTTTGCCTTGGAGGAATTGCCCTAGTGTGGTGGGAAGGCACGACACAAGATGATTTGAAGAAGCATGGCAAAATTCTTTCTACCTGGAGTGAATTTGTTTCTTCCATTAAAAAAAAAATCTATCCACTAGCTTATATGCAGCAATTGATGATGAGTTGGCAAACTCTATGCCAATTAAAGGGCCAAAGTGTACAAAGCTATACCTAGGAATTTAGAAAAAGAGCTTTAATTGTAGGAATTTCTCTAGAGTCACCTGAAACTTTCTTGAAGTATATAGGTGGTCTGCATAGCTATTTGATGCACACCATTCTCATGTTTAACTCCACTATCATAGATGAGGTATCCATTCAGGCTACACATCTAGAGGCTAGAGGCAAGAATGTGAACCCAGAAATTGGGGGATCATCAAAACCCACTACAAGCAAGAACAAGGAAAAGAAGAAGCAAAAATGGAAGGATAGGAAGACAAATAGTGTATAAAAGGACAAACCTTCATGCACTCATTGCAACAAGGACAGACAGTGATGAACACTATTGGTCTTTACATCCAGAGCTGAAACCCAAGAAGTTTGATGGCAAGAAGAAGAAGATTGTTGTTTCTATTCAAAAAGATTTGGGGTCAGACTCGGGTGATGAAACAAAAGTGACAGCTACAGGTATAAAAGGTAAAAAATCTGAAGCATCTACTAATAATTCTGCACAGTCTATTGATAATGAAGAAAATGAGAGGAAAATACATGAGCTTTTTCATATTAGAGTTATTTCCAAGCACCAAAAGATTGATACTTTATTTGATAGTGGTTCACAAGTAAACTTGATTTCTGAAGAAATTGTAAAGAAGCTGGGATTACAAACAACACCTCACAAGAAGCCATATCCATTAGGTTTGGTATGTGATAAAGCAAAGCTACAAGTGACTAGACAATGTAAACTTAGGTTTGCATTTGGGTCAACATTCGTAGATGAGGTTGAGTTAGATATAGTTCCCTTGGATATATGTGGTATTGTTTTAGGAAGTCCTTACTTGTATGATAGAAAAGCCATTTTCTATAGAACTAAAAATAAGTGTCAACTAACTAAAGATGGAATAGAATATATTGTAAGAGCTCATCAACTGAAAAATAATTATACTGTCATAAACTCAAGGCAGATGAAAAGAATTGTAAATTCATGCAAGCAAATTTTACTAATGGTTGTAAAGGAAAACAACCTTGATAAAACCAATGTCTTTGAGGGCTGTGATACTAAATAGAAAGCTAATTTAGAAAGATTTGTTTCAGAATATGATATCCTATTTCAAGAACCTAAAGTTCTACCACCCAAAATGGAAATAGTACATGATATTCATTTGCAGAAAGATGCTCCATTGCCTAACATCGGAATGTACAGGTTATCCACTTTAGAGAATGCAGAGATCAAGAAGTAGGTACAGGAGCTACTCAAGAAAGGGTTCATAAGACCAAGCACATCAGCATGCGAAACTCCAATCGTGTTGGTGAGAAAGAAAGATGGTTCACGGAGGATGTGCATTGATTATAGAGCACTGAATAAAATAACGATCAAGAATTGTTATCCTCTTCCTCGCATAGATGATCTTTTAGATCAGTTGAAAGAAGCTATTTACTTTTCCATGTTGGACTTTCATAGTGGCTACCATCAGGGTAGAATTGCAGAACAAGATGCATGGAAGACTACTTTCAAAACAAAGCAATGGTTGTATGAATGGCTAGTTATGCCTTTTGGCTTAAATAATGCTCCTACTACTTTCATGAGAGTTATGAATGATGTACTCAGGCCTTTTATTGATGATTTTGTAATTGTATATTTAGATGGCATTCTAGCTTTCAGTAAAACATGGGAAGAACATTTGAAGCATGTAAAGCAGACTTCAGATGTTTTGAAAAGAGAAAATCTCTATGTCAAATTGTCAAAATGTGAATTCGGCAAAACATTTCGGTCGTATTGTAGGGGGGTGGTGAATTGAAGATAGATCCCTCTAAGGTTGAAGTCATTGTAAACTGGCCTAAACCCAAATATGCTACAGAAGTTAGGAGTTTCCTAGGAGCAACACAATATTGGAGAAAGTTTATTGCTAACTTTCCCTTGATTGCAAATCCCTTACATGCTTTGACAGGATTGAACAAGATGTTTCAGTGGGGAGGAAAACAGTAGAAAGCCTTCGACACCTTGGAAGAAAAAATTAGTACAGAACCAGTATTAGCATTGCCAGATCTTCAAAGACCATTTGAGATTGAAATAGATGCCAATGACTATGCCATGGGAGCAATGTTGATGCAACACAGTAAACCCATATGTTATCATTTTAATACATTTAATTCTGAAGTAGTTAATTATCCCACATATGATAAAGAATTGTATGAATTAGTACCGAGTGTGAAAAAGTGGAAACATTACTCAATGGGCAAAGAAATAATCATCCATATAGACCATCAACCACTTCAGTATTTGCACTCACAAACTAAATTTCATCAATCAAGACACTATAGGTGGATGGGTTTTCGGCATACATAATAAAGTTGTAGATATGTTGTCCAGACCAATCATAAATGCATCTACTATACTTAAGAATAAGCCAGTAATGCATGAAGGCTACATTGAACAATATACTCAAGATATAGATTTTAAAGATGTATATGCAACTTTAAGTCATGGCAAACAAGTAGAAGAATTTGATTATTATGTTAAGGACCAACTCTTATATCATTTGGGAAATTTATGCATTCCTCAAATTGGAAGAGTTAACATAATCCAAGAAGCACATACTTCTCTTATATCAGGTCATTTTGGTGTAAGTAAAATAGTTTCACAACTACAGAGGTTCTGTTATTGGCCAAGAATGCATGAAACAATTTCTAGATATATTAAAGGGTGTACCATGTGTGCTAAAACCAAGCCCAACAATAGAAAATTAGGCTTCTATACTCCACTCCCAGTTCCTTCTCATCCTTGGGAAAGTGTTTCCATGGACTTTGTTGGGGGATTGCGAAAATCTAGAAAAGGTCATGACTATTTATATGTTATTGTGGACAAGTTCAACAAAATGTGTAAATTAATACCTTGTAACAAGCATATTACAGCTGAACAAATAGCGAAGTTGTTCTTTCAGCATGTATGGGTTCATTTTGGGTTACCGACTTCCACTATATCTGATTGAGATTCCCAGTTTGTTGGGAGGTTTTGGTAAGGACTATGGGAATTGATGGACGCCAGACTGAAGAAGAGCACAATCTTTCATCCACAAATAGATGGCCAAACAGAGGTAGTCAATAGGATAGTGATCCACTTGCTCAGAGGCTATTGTAGCAAACATCCCAAGCTTTGGGATGAACATTTGTGTTATGTGCAACATGCTTACAACTGTGCTAAGCACTCTTCTACAGAAAGATCTCCTATTGAGACTTGTTTTGGTTTTACACCAAGGTCTCCTTTGGATTTTGTCCTTGAAAAAGACATAGCAATTGATGGACACAGTGATGTGGACAAAGCAACCAAGTTCATTGAACAAATCTAGGAAATTCACCAGGAAGTGCAAGAAAATCTGAAGAGAAGCCAAGCCAAGTACAAGGCAAGGCATGATAAGCATCGAGTTGAGCATAGCTTCCAAGTTGGTGATCAACTCTAGCTGTACATCAACAAATATAGAATGCAAGGTGAACGAAAGAAGCTGAAGCCAATAAGGTATGGGCCTTCCAAGATACAATTCGTGAGAAACCTTTTTTCCTTGATTTGCCAGCTTACATGCACATCTATTTAGTAGTTAATGCAAAGAACTTGAGACTGTTTGAACCTTCATTGATTGAAGATCCTGAAGAGAAAAATCAGTTTCCTTCTATTGATGATCTGTTGCCTGAATATCTCAATGAGTTGCAGGAAGATACAGTTCTGGACAGGAAGGTGAGAACTACGTGCAGAGGGGATGTTGAGTACATCATAATCAAACTCAAAGGTTCAAAACCAAGTATTGAAATATGGATAGAGATTGGACAAGTGAGGAAGTTGTATCCTCACTTGATTGATGCTTAAAAACCAACTTTTGGTGGTCAAAAAGCTTTTTCAATGGGAAAGTGTGATCCAAAAACCCTCTTAAGTCTTCAAAATCTTCTCAAAGATCAAAACTATCGCAAAATAAAACCTTCAAAAAATGGTGGAAAACACTATTGGGACCCAAAAATATGAAGAAATAGTAGAAAATAGGTTTATCAATGGTCAAAGGAACAATGCACAGGAGTCGTCGGATCTGGATGATCAATGGTCCAGATCCAATCGAAATATTGCAATCGATGGTGGCAGGCTGAGCTTATCGGAGGTGACCATGTAAATGTTGCGATAGCGATTAGCGAGGTCAAAGAGGACCATTGATCAAGTGCGTAGATCGACGATCCAGGTTAACCTATCGTATCGCATCAATAGATTACAATGGAGTGCTTACAACGGCCTGAGGGCTTATGCGATATGTGATTGTGACAAGTCATATAACAATATCACATCAGAGCAACACAGAGGAGCGAGGCCAATGCATGCGACTACGATAGCCAAACCCAACGAGATTATAAATGAAAACACATATATTTTGAGTTCCTAAAAAAAGGGTTTTCCTTTCTATTTCGTGTTTTCGTTAAACAAACGAAATACAAGGAACAAAGCATCGATGCGATGAAAACGGACCCGAAAGGGTATATTAATGCAGTCATATATTATTTCAAGTCTTATATGAGCCATTTTTACGGGATTTTCAATTTTTTAATGTATTATCCAAAGACAAATGGAAATCATGAAACAAGCAAGATTTTCCAGGTGGGCCATAGGTAGTAAGTGGTTTTGATAGGGCTTCACCTGATCCCATCCATTGAATGACACGTGGCGTGAGAAAACTGCCTTTTTGGGTAGGTAATGTATGTACGCCTTCACCACCCAAAATGAACCTTAGTCGTTGCATGAAGATCACTCAAATCAATGGTGGAGATGCTATCACAATATAAAGGCAAACCCGATAGAAATATAGTGTGGATTTATGAATATTTGAAGTCCGATGAATAGTGTTTTGTGTTATGAAACTAGCTCACAAAAAGATATAAAATATAGTTGAACGCCTTAGAATTCAGCCTCTTTGAGGGGGAAACCTCCTTTACATTACTCAAATGAACAATTCTTCGATGATACAAATGAAAAGACCTCCTTTCTATATATAGGAGTCTAAGGGATCATAATATAATCAGAGTCGACATAACAATAAAATGTAAGGGCACAATAATAACAATAATGGGCTTCTATGGGGCACAATAGTAACAATATGGGCACTACATGGGTACATCAATATAATAAGGGGGTTGTACTAATAACAATAAGGGGTTACACTAGCAGTATAAGGGCCTAACATGCCCATCTCCTTCAAAAAATGTTGTCCTCAATGCTTGAGTAGTTCTTGATGCTTCTGTATAAAATTCTTGTCCTCCCATGTGGAATCTTCAATGGATAAGTTCTTCAACTTGATGAGCTACTCTAAAATTGATCGATTTCGCAGATTTCGGGTTCTTGTTTCTATGACTGCTCTAGGTTCCAATATGAATTTTCCTTCCTCTTCAATTTCTAGCAACATTTTTTGAATTGGGATCTTTTGAAACTTTTGAATAAGTGGCCATACTTCTTTGTCCTTCATCCATTCATCCCTTGCTTCATTTATCCAATATGGTTGGATAATAGAAATAACACAAAACAATGCTTCCACATCCTCATCCTTTCTTGAGAGTGCATCTGCAACAAAATTTTGCTTCCCTTTTCTATAGACGATGTCAAAGTCATAACCCAATATATTTGTGACCCATTTTTTTTGTTCTTCTAAAGATAATAGTAGTTCCAAAAATTATTTAAGACTATCATGATCCATTTTTACCTTGAAGTGTGTTGGACACCTAATCCTAAAGGGTTAGCGTGGAAGCCGAATGGACAAAGCAGTCCAAGAGACCTTGGGATGTGAATCCCAACGGTCACCAAATGTACTATAAATGTATATCAGATTGTTAATAAAAATGCATTGCAGGCTTTATCTTTCCTATTGTTTTGGCTGTCCATGTCTGTTTAACATGGTATCAGAGCCATGATGTGTGGCCTGTGTAGTTGTCTTGAATAGTGCTGGCCTGCCTGTTGAGAAGCCTGACATGAGAACCTGAAAATTCTACATTGCCTGAAATGGTATTCTGAATGTAACGTTTGCCTGCCTGAAGACTGCGTACCTGACTCCTCTGCTGGCGCTGTCTGCTGTGGTACCTGCCTGAAGACTGCGTACCTGACTCCTCTGGCGCCCGACACTTCATTGGAATGCCCTGACAGGTCACAATATTCTTTCGACCTCCATACTTCCATGAATATGATTGTGCTTGTGAAACCCTAAATATGGGCGAGTCGAGGGAGTAGGAAGTGAGTACAAGCTTCGATGGGCTGCCTACGGGATAGGAAGTGAGTACAAGCTTCAATGGGTTGCATACATTCAAAAATTCTAAGCGGAAGGAAAATGACAGAGACGAGTATGTCGTCACTCACATTGAAGATAATTCTGCGGAGGTTGAAGGGTATCATATGTTGTCTGTAAACCTCTGTACTCTTCAAATTATAAATATCAGAAAGCTGCAAAATTATGTTTCCAAAAATGATAATTAGCATTGAATAGATTTGGTCTTGTCCTCTCTATTTGAGTTAAACACGCCAAATGCACCAAGCTTCGTGGATATTTCGTGCCATGTTTTGTCTGTATATCTGTTGTTTCCATTGACTGGAGCTTGTATTTTTGGACTTATGGCTTGTATGAAGGGTGACCGTATATATGCTGTTTCCGTTGACCAACCATATCTATCTATGGGTTTTATATTGATATAAGTTCCGTCACGCATCAAAGCAGAACAAAGTTCTCCATTTTTGAGTTGCCTTCTGTTTGTGGTTGTGATTGGAGAGATCAAAAGGTTTCTCTTGAGCATCATAAACTTGCCGAGGAGTCTACCGAACCTGCCAGCCGTGAAGGTGACAAAGGTGCTCCATGGAGACATTTTCCGCATCATAGTGAGGGATATGATGAAAGGGATTTGGCGGAGTGTCCCAAATGGGGCGTAAAAGAGCGAGGTTTGGATTGTGCGGAGGTCGACGAAGGCTGTGAGGGATAGAGCATCCAGACCTTTAGTGTGGGCATCCATACGAATTTCTGAGATAACGTCAGGCCTAGTTCCATTGTCTTCATCGAGGGCAGTAAAGGATTGGATTTCATATAACCGGTCTTCGAACTCCCCACTGAAGGAGACTAATAAACACACTTGAATTCGGAATGTTTCATAGTCGATCACCGAGTCACCCACTATGAACGGTGGGATGCGGAGAACTGATTTGTAGATTGTATCTGCTTGGATTGATTTGATAACTCTCCAAAGTCATGGAATTCGTCGAATTGTAGCTTTCATCGGTGCAAATTGTTTTGAAAGCTATGTAAAGTCTTGTCGGACCTGCAGTTCGTTATCTACAGCGCTGACACGAGTGTTGTCAAAAATTCACCAGATTTGAATCAGGGCCAGTTTAAAATTTGTTGACCGAGATGTCTGTTTAAAATTTGCTGACCGAGATGTTCGTTTAAAATTTGCTGATGGAGATGTCCATTTAAAATTTGCTGACCGAGATGTCTGTTTAACATGGTATGTCTGTTTAACATGGTAGCCAAGATTTATAGTTGAGGGTGCTGTTTTGGAGACAGTCACACCCATTCCATATGATGTTTTGAAGGATGGATACTAAGGTTTTAGAAAAGTAACTGGGTCTGGTTCTTTAATGGTAATGACTATCTATGAGATTTTTTACCTGAATGGATTTATTTTTTTTCCAATGAGTACACAACTATTAAAGCATGAGTTCTTACATTGAGTATTGTCAACCTATATTTATCGTTGTTTTTTGATGAGTATGGTTAGTGCTCAATCGAAAAATTTTACTTCTCAGGACAGGACACAAAAGAAGGGTTTTGTGTACCTTTCAAAGTATTATGACTTATGCCAAGTTTAACAGAGTTTGATTAAATGGTAAGAAGTGTTAAGAAGGCAAAATTGAAGGCATGGTGTTATAATTACTAAAGTTTTTCTGATTTGAAAGTGAAGGAGTATTGGGAAGATCCAATTTAAAGTTGCTGCTTGTTCAATTTACTTGTTCCTATTGTGCAGTTCGGGCATAAATTTATGTGCAACAAACAAATTTGTTTTTCTCAACAGATTTTAATGAGAAGATTGCTTTAATTGTTGGGGTGATATCACCATTATATGCACCAGATTGTCTGCTATTGGTTGCAAGCGTTGTGATTATTTAGTGTACATTTTCACTTCAAAACAAGTTTCTAGTGGTGCTTTTCTATTGAGAAAAATGACTACAATTACTGAAGTATTAGAGTTCATGAAAACTCTTATACAATCGACTGTTAATGACACATTACAAATCAGCAAAAGCTCTCTCTCAAGAATTCAGACATGTCTACAATATGCACAAGAAAAGATTGATTTTTTGCAGCTTGAATCACAGCTACAGCAAGAAGAACTACAGTAATGGAGTCATCTTTCTGAACCTGTTTCTGTTCTGAAGATTGAAACAGACTCCCATAAACAGCAATTTAATAATGCAGCGGTTGTACATGCAGATGCAGAAACTCAGTCTCCACTTCCCAAGCCCATCATCAGACCTTGGGAACAGCTTGTCCACAACAAGCACAGAACCGGTCTTGGATATGACAAGGACTTGTCCTTTCATATTCCAGACTACACGAAGCCCATTCAGTTTCAGAGTGTTGGTTTCATTTATGACAGTTCACCTGCTCCTCATGACAGTTCAGCTACAGCTGTTCCAGACTCTGCTCCTCTTCCGCAGCAGCAACAACAACAACAGATCGTGAAATGCCAACACTGTGATCGAGTTGGCCATATGAAAGATCACTGTTTTGATCTTCATCCATGTAAGCACTGCCATAAAACTAGCCATTCTTCAAACAGATGCTTTAGAAACAAACACCCTGCAAGAACAAAGATTCATCTAGGATGGATCGCTTCTTGGCAATGGGCATCAACAGCCAAGAAGATATTCCAAACACATGTCAGAACTTGTTTCAGAATATTGAACAGTCTTGCAGTTGAGTTTTCTCCATCATCTCACCTTGTATCTGACAGGGGGGGAAATGATGGTCATCTACAAGCTTCAAAGCCACATCAAGCGAGCATGAGCCACAACCTGCCACACCAGCTTCAGAGTTGTAGCCAGAGACAAAGATGCCTGAACATGCCTTCAGTTAGCGATGTAGGACACTTCCTCTAGCAGAAGACTTCAGCTTCTTGCCAGTTTTGGAAGAGTTCCGGAGAACAAAATTGAGAACACTTCCTCTAGCAGAAGACTTACAGCTTCTTGCCAGTTTTGGAAGAGTTCCAGGAATTGCATAAGCATTCCAGAGTTGTTGGTCATCCTTAACCATCACAGGTTGAGACTTCCCTTTTCAGGTTGAAGTTTTACCTTTTATGTGGGGTGAGGCCTCCCTTTTACGGTTGAAGGTTTCCCTCTTTAAAACAATAGGAT